>WYDI02026238.1:9755-41034 GCA_009867235.2 Psittacus erithacus
ATAGGAAACATTGCTGAGCTGGAGCGTTTCAGTAATACCTGTTCCAAACAGGAGTTAAACTTGAACTTCTGCAGCTGAGCTAAGGCAAGGAGGAAAAAGGAAAGAATCAAAAAGGACAGCTTCATTTGTTTTCAAACTATGGTCTTTCTTGGATGCCTCAAAGGAGTTCACAAAGACCAATTAAGACAGAAGTTTAGACAGTTATAAAACATGAAATGAGTTTTGTTTAAAGACATTCATTCTCTCAATAGAAAAAATGTAGGCATTAAAGCAGTCACTGGCCATTTTAGTCTGAGCTATCAGAACAAGAGGCTTCCTCTTACCTACTAGAGTGGTTCTGCCCTTCAGTATGCAACCGTAAGTAATAACAGAAAGTTAATTAACATAATGCTCTATTGCTAGAACCTTCCTCCTCATTACTTGCAGACCTACATAAAAGTATCAGTCTTGGCAAAGAAAAGAGAAAACTTCGCAGACTATGTGACCAGTAGTTTTAGGGTGTTTGGTTGGGTATTTGTTTGTTGGGAAGAGCATTGGGGGTGTTGTTTGTTTGTGGGTTTGGCAAGTGTTTTTCCAGTGGTGGTTCTGGGGCGGGTTTTAATGCTGCAGAAAGTCACTGGGAAAACACTTCAGAATGAAGGTGTCCAAGAGGTGCATTTACAGATTTTTAAGCACTGCTTAAACATTATCAAAATCTGAAGTGCTCAAGGAAAAAATCAGTTGTGAGAACAACCCTTAAGCTACTAAACTTGACTACATTTTTCCATTACATGCATTACTCGGCGAGATGAATGCAGCCAGTCTGTTATTAATACATTATCCAACATAGCAGTCAGCAATCAGAACAACAAAAACCACAGCTACTTTTGTAGGTTTTTTCTTCTTGTCAGAAACTTGACAATTCCCTACACTATTCAGAAGATTGCACAGTGACACATGGGTGGCAATACTGAATTTCTCAACATGGAAATCTTTTGCAAGAACTTACTGCATTGAAAAGCTCAGAAATGGAGGGATTTCCTTACTCCGTTTGCAAGAGACTGTGGCAAAAATATAAGCACTGCCCACTCAGTAGCTTTTAGTTTTTAAACTTCCAAATGGCTAAACTTATAAACTATCACTTTGATCAGCCTCACATGCTCTACAGCATCTCTTCAGCCTTCCCCACCCCAGAATACATGCAATATCTGTTTCATATTCACTAGGTCTTCCTGCTATTAAGTCAAATAAATCTAATACAACACCAACAGCCACAGCTGGTTCCAGCATAGCTGTTTTCCATTTGACAATAACAACAACTTATCCCATAATATTGCCAGGGTAAAAGTATGAAGCCCACTTTTCTTTTAAAAGTATGTCTGAAAGAGTACATAAAGGTAGAAGGAGATGAGCAATAGTTGCTAAACACCATAAATGGCAAAAACCAGGAGTGCTGTCACAGGTAATTTGACCAACTGCTTTTGTCAAGAGTGCTGGAACAGTTACACTATGAACAAAGCACCACACACACATCACCAAACCCACCCTGCTGCATTCCTCCAAGCCAGAACCAAGAATATGGGGATAAAGGTAGATGGTGCGCACTAATAGGATCAGTGCCCAGTTAACAAGATTACAGCTAAAAACGCTTTGTCACTGAAAAAGAGAGGAAAAAGAAAAAAAGACAGCTGGTGGCTGAGAACAATGAGAATAAGCCCAGCAGAATACCGCGGGCTCTGCATTGTGTCCTAAAGGCAGATCACATTGTTAGAACGTTAAGCTTGGTTCAAGAGCTTTTTGTGAAAAATGAAGGTAATAATTCACCAAAATTTGCACACTGACAACAAATCACAGCTTAAGAAAATCTCAGAGTGTTTCTATGAGGTTTTTTGAAACTCCAGAGACTAGTTCAGAAACTTTGCTGCTCTTCCAATAAGCAGCAAAACCAAAGACTTGCAAGTTTAAAAGTGTTCAGAATATTCAGAGAACAAGGACACTCCTATCTCAATTTTTGCTATTTTATGCGCAAACAGCATGTTTTGTTCCAGTGAGTACCACCAACCCTCGTGGAGTCTCCACAAGAAGCTCACAGTTGATTCCACAGAAGCCATATTAAAAACCTTCGAATTCAAAACTGAGATTTTGCTCATTACCTTTGCTGCAATCAGCCAAAAAGGCCATCAAATCAATCCGAAAGGCTATAAAACCAAATTGCTTGGTTCTGAATTAAAATGATGCTCCGGACATGCTATCTCATCATTATTAAGCTTGCAATCATATCTAAAGGGCAGAATTCAGTTTAAGAACAGGTGCCTAGAATGAATGAGCAAACCATACCTCACCTATGATTTCAGCTTTGTGAGTCAAAGAATCATAGCAGACCACTTTAGTGAGGCAAAAACACATAACACAGCTTCTAGTAAGCTGATCTTGGCTACTGCATTACTTAATGAGATGAAAAATAGGGAACAAGCCCCGCATTCTTTAATGATGAATGCAAGATTACAGGCCTCCATTTCCCAGATGGGGAGCACAGAGAGAAAGACGCTGCTGAGCACAGCTTAGACAGCATGGCAATGGGAAAAGCTTAGACTGGTTTCTTAATTTTCTATCAAATGCTCTGAGCTCCTGTTGCTTAAAGGTGTCACAGTACAGAAGTTTCTTAAAATGTATCAAGTGATTTTCCTTCAACTTAATTCATCCTTTTACATCCACTGAGCCAAGAACAGCTGATTCCAACTTGACAGCATACTGTTACAAAACAATAGTGGAAGGAGTATTAGCAATTACACATGCAAAGTGACCCAAGTACAAAGTCACACACTCTCCCAGCTCAGCTGCTGCCAAAACACACATCAGAAAAGCCTGAACTGTCCGAAACAATATGGACAGTAATTTCATCTTGGTCTTACTCTGTAATCACCTATTCAAAGACGAATCATTAAGTACAACAGTGATACATCTTATCTGGTCGGTCAACTCCTCCCCCTTAGATTCAGAGAACCATGGACTCAACTTCTACTGAACACACAAACTTCTGTAGCAAAACCTGTGCTGGGTACCCGGCTCAGCTTCCTCTCAAAGAAGAGAAAAATAATGGTTGGGATTTCTTCAAGCATCACTAGATGTCATACGGCAAGAGGACAACTGGGAGCAAAAACCCAGTGAAAGAACCTGCCAAGCAGCATCTGACAGATATAAACAGATTTCAGTGAAGACAAAAAAAAGGTATTTATAAAAATTCCCTGAAACTTTTGTTAGAAAAATATTTGGGTTTTATACAGTGAAAACTTGAAAATGAAAAACTTTTAAGACTTGCTGACGTTATCAAATAGATCACACATCCTGAACATCAAATAGAGAGGAAAAAAATCACCTCAAAAATGACTGCTGCAATTGAAGCTGGAAGCAAGAATGCAAGATTGCTTCCAGTATTCCTGCTTTAAATAAAATTCTCGGGGCGTTTTAACCAAATCCAAGAACTCAGCAGTTCATTTCTGTTACATGGAAAAGATGAGAAAATTCCAACTTGGGTCTCATTATGGCACCAAAAAAGAAAAAAAAAAAAAGTAGTTGAAGAATGCCTGCTTTTCCAGTTCTGCGATGAAACACCTGATATCTGCTGGCTTTGGCTGTTTTCCCAGTTTTCCTTGTTGTAGCATGTAACTACACTGGGACAGCCTTCCAAAATGCACTTTCTAGTCTTCCAGCTGTGAAAGGAAGTCATCCACATTTGAAGGAAAAAGGAATCTGTAGTCTAAAATGAAGACTAAATCTGTTTTCACATAAGCGGCTCCATGTAAGCTGCAAGTATTCTGACTAATTCAGGTATGTTTGTCCTGCTCCTACACCAAAAGGCTGTAGCGAATGAGGCCAGATGGCCATGACAACACCATCTCCTCCATCATACAGCTCCAACTTACAAGCAGGACTACAGCCAGTTGTGGTTGGGGCGGGCAGGGAAGAAGACGGGGGGGAAGCTATTAACTTCAGAAATGCAGACTCGGTTTAGGCTTTGTTAAAATTAACACACAATATAGAATAAGTCACCATCATAACCTTGCAATAAGACCCTACAGGCCACTACTCATATAGATGCAATACAATGAAGTCAGGGAAGGGTTAACAGATTACATGGAATCGTCAGCTTGATGAAGTATCTAAACTGAAATCATTGCTGCAGCTCAAGGAACAAGATTCCTTTATGCCATAACTGTATACATAAGAAATTATAACTTTAAAAACAATCATTAACAAAGTTCAAAAAAATAACTTATTGCACAAAGTCTCTCTGAAAAATACGTAAGTTTCACATAAACTGTTCTGATGACTAGATTCAGTACTTGGGAACTGACCCAGTATTAACACCTCGATAATCTCAAGAGAAAGAACTCCTCAAAGTCTGCTGCACCACTGATTTTCTTCCACATCAGGAAATTACTAACCACCACTGAAAGTTTCAGAGTATGAAACAAGGATCTGCATAAGAAACAACTGGGAGAGATTCATCTTAGCACTTTAATTGCACGGAAACCCAAGTGACACATCTGTTGCGGGTAACAGAAAGGGGGCTGCCATTTCATTCCTGGTTGAGGTTCTCAACCCTCGCAGCACATAACTATGAAAGGAAAAGATACATGCCTGAGCACGTCCCTTGTCCCAACACGAGAAGGGGGAGGGTTAATCACGTCCATCCGCCATTTTCTGAGCGGAGGAGGAAGACATGTTGGAACAAAAAAAAAAAAAAAAAAAAAAAGCAACAAAAGAAAGCAGCCATTTCCAGAGCCGGCTCCAAACTCCAGCCCCAGCAACACAGCGGGGCAGCCCCACACTGCTTCCATCCCATTTCACGAGTTGCTGGACATCTCGCTTTCAAAGCACACTATGTACGGGTAAGAACAGGCAGCAAGCCAGTTAGGAGGATACCCAACTAGTTGTACAGCTTGGAACGGGCTATTCCCCCGCACCAACAGCTCAATCCTGTCCAGGTAAATCCCCTTTTAATGGTGATGTCCTGTCTCACACTAACATTCAAAGCACTGGCACATATGAAGGATTCCTACCGTATATGTGGGATGCCAACTCCTCCCTGCAGAATCTTGTATAGTTTGCTTTCATACAGCAGCTGGGGATGTCTAGCCTTCTGAGACTCCAACTTTACAGCAACTTCCTACAGTGAGAGGGAACAAGGAGTCAAGAGTGTCCACCAAGCACAGCTTTGCCACTGAGGTTTAAGGGGCACAGCACTTCAACATCCCCCACACAGCCCTGCTGCAAATGCTTTGAGGTGTATTTTTTTTTTAAGCTCTCGGTGCTTAATGTCCTGTTATTTTGTTGCTTCTTCAAATAAAATCCATACGGTGATGATTTGTACATAAACATCCATCCCAGGTCATGAAATTGAGCTGGAGATGTAAAGTCTTCAGATCCATGTAAGTGAGGAAGAACATATGTGGGTGTTTCTTCTTTACAGCTCACAGCCGTGAGGGGGAAGAAAGAAAAAAAAATAAGAAAAAAGAAAGAGCTGAAGAAACAGGGGATCTTCTTTGTTTCTATTACTGTTGATGAAAACGAGATAAAGTGTTCCCCAACTAAGAGAGGGGGGGACAGATGACTGGTGGGAGGGAGACGACTTTGGCCACCCATAAAAGACAAAGTATGTTTGCCCACAATGGTGGCCTCCTCTTCCTGCAACACACAAGCGAGCTATGCAGCTGCTGGGTGGGGGACACCACGACCGCACGGCTCTGCCCTCGGGGATGAAGGCTCTCGAGGGGCTCAGCCCCTCAACCCCGGGTTATGCACCTTCGCTCCCCCTCTCTGGCGAGATGGGGCCGCCATAAGGAGCTATACCGGGAGCGACGGGGCAAAACCAGGCCTCGGGAAGGTTATCGCTGGTCGCCGGTTCTCCCCGAGGTGCGGGAGGGACCGCACCGATGGGCCCAAACAGGGGAGAGAGTGCGAGCCGCCCTTACCTCCCCGTTGGTGATGTTGATCGCCAAATAGATGTCCCCGAAGGAGCCCGACCCGATCTTCCGCACCAGCTTGTATTTGCCGCCGACAATGAACTCGGCCTTGGAGCCGCTGCTACTCGCCATGGTGAGGGGCGGCTGAGGGGCTCGAGGGAAGAAAGAGGGCTCTACCGCCGCCCCAGAGGAGGGAAAAGGGACAGGGGAGGGAAGAGAGGGGAGGGGAAGGGGGACAGAACAAGGAAGCCTGGTCCCCGCTGCTCAGCTCCAGCCGGGCCGCTCCGGCGGGCGCCCCCTTTCCAAAGCTGTGTGCCGCTCTGCTGCCGGGCGGCTCCCGGAGCCCTCCAGAAAGACGAGAAGCGGGGCCCGCGCTACTACAGAGGTAGGAAAGGGGAAAGGACGCCCTAAGCCCGCCGGGTCGCGGCCGCCGCCGGCCCGTCACTCGGCGGCCGCCGCCGCCATCTTGTCTCGGAGCCGCTGCTCTGGCGGACACAAAATGCCCCCAGCCTGCGGCCGCCGCTTCTTCACCGCGCGGGGCACGCTGGGAGCGGGGCGGGGCGGAGCACACGCCCCGCCCCTCCCTCCGCGCCGCTCGGGGAGGGGGCGACAGGGCGGGACCTCGAGTGCGCATGCGCACAGTGCGAGTCCGTGCATTGCGCACGCGTAAGAGCGCACCCCGCCCTCAAAGCCAATGACCAGGTGGTGTTCCGCGCTCCGCTCTTAAAGGGCCAGGCGCCCCACTTTGAGGAGGCAGCTCTGGGTAGCGTCCGTTTTGCCCGTGGGTGCTGTGTGGGCCGTGGGGTGCCTGCAGCCAGCCGGAGATAAGGCTGGGGCAGCCCGTGCTGTGACGCAGGGTTTTCTGTGTCCTGTGGCAGGCCCTGGTGCAAGGTGCTTATCGGCTCCACACGCGACGTGCGCGCTCGGTAGTGGTGTGGGTTTGAGTGTGAACCCACAGGAGCTCTCCTGTGCTGTGGTGTCTGCAGGTTGTGGGGCTGAGGGGATCGTGGCGCCTTCCCCACTGCTGGGTGCCCGCCACATGTGGTTCGCCACCCATGCTCGGCTGCCGTGTCCAGTTTACCCCTCCCACCTTCAGCCTCGGCTCACTCGAGGATTGAGTTCCTCGGTGCAGTGAGGATTCAGCTGGCGAGGAAGCTGTGACCCCTCACAAGTACCACACTGCGGGCAGAGCCACCCATCGTGGCCGCATTTCAGCCCTGCAGCCTTTGCCTTTACGCGGCCATTACACTCGTGTCCTCTCCTTCCCCACATTGCTGTGACCCAGCAGCTCGTGCTCCAGGAGCTGTTTCTTGCTATGTGTCAAACCCAATGGAAGCCTCCTCCGTTGCCCCCTCGCTGGGTGCTGTGAGCTTTGCCTTTGCAGGAACACAAACCTGTGAGTTCCCAGTGACTCATCATCACTCCCTGTCAGAGCGGCGTCTTCTGTGCAAGCCTACATTGGGGAAATGATTCAGTCTGCAGGAGAAAGCTCCTACAGGAATGCAGCTCATGTATGTACAAGCAAAGCCTACTCAGGGTGTCTGCTTTTAAGGGAAGCAGTAGGAGAAACTGCTTTCCAGCTTGCCTGGTTGACACCCAGAGCCATGAGAATAATAAAAAGTTCAATTTTAAGACTGGTCTATGCACAGATTTGTTTTTTTTAATAGCTAACTATTTTGGAGGAAAAAGTGAAATTAAGAGGTTCAGGTTAGGACACTGCTATGTTGGTTGGAAATTGGTCATCTAAAAGTGAAGGAGTTCTCTTAACAGCATTCACACGGTGACAGAGGCTTGTGTTGCACTCACCATGTTGCTTTCTAGCCTGGTAAAGGCACTGTGCTACAAACACTTTCTGTCTGCACAAGTGAGAAAAAGTCCTGGCTTGTATCCATCTGGCTGTTAGGCAGCAAGGGAAGTCTGTGATTTGCCTCTGTTTCTTCCTGTGGTGGACTCAGTCAGCTACAAAATGACTCCATACCGAGACACCAGGAGGAATGGAGAGGGAAGACTGGCAGCCAGAAATTCCCTGAACTGCAAATACCAGTTCCAAGTTCCCCGTGTGTTTCAGGGAGCGCAGATCCAAGGGTTTACTACAGGTCTCTAATAAAAATAAAATGTGAAGGATTCAAAATCAGCCCGGCCTGTGCCAGATGCACCAGAATGAAAACGATGCTCTGAGAGCACACTAGCCTCCAACTCATTCCCACCTCAGTTCTGTCAAGGAGCATTTGTTGAAGCAAGAATATCTGCACCCTTGTCACTCAAAGTGAATGTAGATCTTGTGCGGAGGAGCTCAGATACATCGCACACTAGTTAAGGGGGCTGGAGTTTCGAGGGCAAATGAGGTATCTTTGAGCATCACACTCATTTCTAAATGCAGAGCCCCTGTGTCCTCAGTTGCCCTCACATGGCTGTTAATGCTGGTTTGCAGACTGCTCAGGACTGACGTGCACTTACCGGCCTTTGGGGTTTAGTTATTTTTAATGGTTGCTCTGGATGGGATTTGAGCAGTTTGGAGGCTTTCGGGTTGAGTCACGTATCCTTGGAGGAGCTGGAAAAACAGGTCTGCAGCTCCTGGCTTGTAAATAGACCATGCATGGGTATGCAGGAGAGCAGGATCTCCTGGGCTATGCAATGCTGCCACCTCCTGCCTTCCGGGGAACATCTCTGTGGCTAGGGGACACTGCCGGTGCCTTGAGACAGAGAACATCACACAAGACAAGGACTGGCAGGGCCGATCTGGTGCAAACACACCCAGGCGTGCGTCTTCACCGAAACGTCTGCAATGTGTCTGCAATCTAGCTGGGTGTCGTGCAAAAAGAAGTGGCCAGCTGTCAGCATTTACTGTCTTTTGTCTTGGGTTATTTTTAACATTCATTCACTCATGGGTCCTGCAGGAAGGATGGGAATGGAGAATTCAGAGGAGGACCAGACTAGGCAACGCGGGAAGGGCTGCAGGTTGGAGGAAAGCAGAGATGGCTGAAGTCAGCCAGCATAAACCAGGGCACAGAAGAGAAGAAAGACCTAGCAGTGCAGCCACAGCTCCTTCACCCCTGGCCAGGAGCAGTGAGGATATCTGTGAACACCGGACTGAGAGTGCGGTGAAAATCTCCACTGCATCCAGCTCTGGCTGCTTCATGAAGGAAGATCTGGGGAGCCCCATGTGTCAGCATCCCACCATGTGCCACGCTGAGATGACCTCAACCTGCTTCTCGTTTCCTCATTCCCATGTCTGCACCACATCTGTTGAATTGTACATTTCAGATTTACATCTCAGGCACTCCAGTAGCAAGGAGAGCTTTGTTCCGTTTCAGAGAAGAGGGAAGGTACATGCGTATTTCTGGGTAGGAAGAATTTAACCCAGTGCATGAACAGCGCTATTCAGAGCATGAGATTGGAGGAGACTCTTAGTCTGATAGATCCTGGTTGTGCAGAAGCAGATCACATCTGAAAGTGGGTCTTACCTGATGTGTTGTCCCCTCCTGTGTCAGGACAAAGTCCACTGTGCAAGAGCTTTTGCTGTTTTTATTTTGGCCAATGGATGTGTTCTGTCTTCATGCCACAGGAAAATTCCCCTTCTAGACCCTTGCAGAAACCACATCCCATGGCACCATGTTTGGGATTTGCCTTGCTGAGCAATGGGGATACTGACAGTTAGAGGCCAGTGCTAGCCTTGTAAAAATCCTTCCATGGCCTCTGCCTTGGAGTTTGTGTCCTGAGTCTTTGGGAAAGCGCAGAAGTTGGTGAAGACAAACACAAACAATACCAAGAGTTGCACAAACATAATGGAGACACTGATTGGATTTAAAATTATTCCATTTTGAATGAATAATTAAAAGCACTGAAAATGTAAGTTGAGAGGGGAATTTTAGGCTGTGATTTCACAGCAGCTCTCCTCATCTAAGCACTCACACGGTGTTCTCACTTCTGCATCCTTTTCTCCTCCTACTCAGCCTGCTCCCAGTGCCCAGCTCTGTGGCTCGTTGGACCCTCTGTGGTCAGTTTGTCTCTCCAAGCCTACAGAAGATTGTCCAAATAGTCTCTCTTGGTGTTTTCTTTGAGTTAATGTTCTCACAGACAAGTGACTTTAATGGCTTGAGGAGCTCCAGGGGACTGTGCAAGGGTTGTCTCCTGCTGGCACTGATGTGTCAGACAGAACAGCAGATGGGAGTAGTCACAGGGGAAGACTGAAGAAGCATTCCCTGCTACTCAGAAAGGTGCTCTACACAGGAGAGAGCACGAGAATCATTGCATTCACTGCTAACAGGGAGGGCACCAGCCTCCATACCACTTCCAAAGAGGATGGGGTGATCTGGAAAGCTCAAGTATCGTCAAGGTATTCTTTAGCTCCTGTTCATTATTATTTTTCACAACTTTCAGGGACACCAAAACAATGAAAACATGTTCATAGCTGCATCACTTGATAAAGTGAAAGGAATAAATTCCCTCTCTTCTCTTTCCAGAAGATAGACCAGAAGTCTTGCTGCGTGACCTAGCCTTCAGTGTAACCAGCCCTCCTTAATCCCAGAGTTGTTCATCTTTTATTTGTGCCTGCTTTGCAGCTGAGCATCTCCAAGCCTCTTAATTTGATCCCAGCAATGGGGAGGAGTGCTTCAGTGTAATAAACCAACTGCTTGATGCAGCACTGATGGAGCTTTGCATGTTTGTACCAATGTCAGCAAATACATGCTGCTGTGAAGTTCAGGCAGGAGGGAACTGCTCATCCTCCTGTGCAGCAGGGATATCCTGGGCTCCAGTCTAAAGGCTCCTGGGGAGGGAGGACCAGTGAAAGGACAAGCTAAGCAAAGCCACGACTGAAAAAGTCAGAGGGCATGCAGTGCCTCTGCTCCAGAGCTGTCAGCTCATGTTCAGGTCAAGTTAGAGTTTCAGAGCCTCTCCAGAGTGGAGCTGACATCTTTCAGGACTTACCTCCTGCTGCTGCAGGTGGGACCTAGGAGCACCAGGGATACAAACCCTGAGAGCTTCTGCAGTACAGACTGCAAAGGGCAAAGTTACACACCACAAAGAGCAAAATTACATGCCACTGAGCTGAGTTGAACTGAGAGATCCCATCCCCTGCCCAGTCCTGCTCCCTTCTCACCAGCCACTCCAGCAGACCGCCCCTCGCTGAGCCCAGGGCACCTCCTAACTTGGCAGATGATTGCCTTGTGTTGCAGGCTAGTTTTCTGATGGTTTAAGGGATCAAATTGTCTCATGGCAAGGTTGAACAATGCTGGTGCTGATGCAAAAGAAAAAGAAGAGTGTGATCAGCAGAAGCCTAAGATCTTAAAAAATAAACCTGCTATCTTCTCTAACTTGCTGCCTAGCATCAGCCCCTCTCCAGAGGGGCATGTTTGCTCTGTGTAGCCAAGAAAGGGCAAGGTCCGTATCTTCAACCCGAGGTCCTTTCTGTTCTCTGAAGCATTTATTGTCTCACAGAGATGGAGAACCCAAGGCAGTTTCCCCCAGATTTTCCCTGTAAGTGGGCAAAGCCCAAGTGCAGATGAAGAAACCAAGAGACCACCAAAGAGTCTCACTGAGCTTTGGGCAGCAAAAGTCATCTCAGTATTCCTTTGCTCTTTGGAAGGAGGGCAAGAGAGCTTCTGGCAGGGCTGAAGGATTTGTGTTTTAAATCAGATGTGGGTTGCAGGTTTGTAGACACAGCAGGTTGCTTGTCTGGAGTCATCTGTTCTGCCTTATCATCTCCTTGCACTCCCCTTGCCCATGCTGTTACACCTTCACACTGGGGCCTTTGCCCTCCCTCTGAGCCCCAGGGCTTTGGCTCTGTGCTGACCTTAGCTGATTCTCCAGCCAGCTATTGTTAGTGGAGCTTACAGCACTTGGGAAAATGACTGGAGAGGAGCAGCTTGTGCCGGTAGGAACCAAACCAGGCTGTGCTGGGATCCCACGTGAGGCAGCTCACCTCTGGATGGCCCTGTGTGTGTGCCCAAGGACACCTCACAGGGTGACTTTGCCACGCTTCTGGCCAAACACTGCTCCCCTGCAGGCTGAGTGGGGCTCACCAGGGTGTTACAGTGGGGTGGGAGAGATCCGGTCCCTCCACATTCCTTGGGCAATGTCCTGCCTGACACCCACCCATGCCGAGGGCATCCACAGGCACCATCCACAGGTGCTCGTGGCCACCCCTGCCAGGGCCACTAGTCCCTGCCTTGCTGCTACTCCCTCCCCTGCGCTGGCAGGACCCGGCACAGGGCTGTGGGGAGCCAGCACAGAGAACTGCTCCAGGTTGAAAATAACCCTGTTTTTCCGGAGCAGTCTGACACCGGCTGCATTTGCCAGGCTGGATCTCAGCGCAAAGCTTCCACGCCAGTGCTGGCACAAGGCAAGAGGCACCATTGTGTTTGGCAAGGGTGCCTGCGTTAAGTGTTCGCACATAACCCTCAGAAAGTTGTCTTCCTTTGTAGCCCAGGGTTACAGCCAGCACAATGTTTTATTGCATCAGAAAAGATATGAGCAGCCGGACCATGTCTGACCTAGGGTTCCACCTCCAGCAGTGCTGCAGGAGAGGGGCAGCAGAGACAGGCAAAGCTGGGTTGAGCCTTCCCCACCTATGCCAGCTCCTTGCATTTGGCCATGTTGTGTCTCCAGACAGACCCCATCATCTGCAGCCACGACAGTGTGGGTATAGCATCGTACCTTGCTTATCCTCTGGCAGGAAAGGGACATGGGGGCCCTGGAGCTGGTGCAGGGCTCTGTTTGGGCAGAGCCTGGAGCAGGGCTGAGACAAATCTGATTCTTACAGCGCTTGAATTGAACCAAAGGTATCTGTGTCTAAGGAGAAGGTGTCCATGAGCTAACAGCACCATTTCCAAGGCTTGCATGAAGTTAAAGGGGAATTCTTCAGTCTGGAACATTCATGGCTGTTTGGAGAAAAGGTTGGGGATTTTTAAGTACTGCAGGAAAAGGGGGATTTTCAAGCAATTTGGGTGATTCATAGGAAATTATGTTAGCGCACAGCTGAAGCTCTACCAAAAAACTTGTTCCCTGGAAGACAGGAGTTTATCTAGTGAACACACCAGTGCTAAGCAGCAGCATCTGCAGGCTGCTTGGATCACCCCAGCTCTGCTGCAGAGCTTGGACTCTCCATCCAGGCAAAAAGGTTCAGGGACATGAGATCATTACAAGTTTCTTTCTTGAGCTCATCTGATTTCCTTTGGGACACCTTGTTTTACCTTGCCTTACCTCTCTGAAATGCCATGAGATTCCCAAAGGCAGGTTCCTTCCCTAATCCAGTGCCAGGAGGCTGTGCAGCTCCAGAAGCATTGGTATGTAGGTGGAGGAGCTGCATTTCCTTTCCTTTGGCACAATCCCTAGAGACAATTTGCTGAGTGGGGGTGAAGCTGAGGTCCAAACTTTCCAGTGATGTCAGACTTAAAATTGCTTTGGGTACTTGAGCGGATGCACTGGGAGCTGAGGCAAGAGTCTGAAGCAGCCAAAAAAGATATAAATGGCAGCACAGCTGATTCACTGCATGTCAAGTGCTGTGGATAAGTCTTCAGTGGCAGTTTCAGTGGTGCTTTTGAATTCATTACCCTGCTAGTGCAGAGCTCTGGTAGTTGGCATCCAAGGCACATTTCCTCTTTGAGGCTGTTTAGGTCAGTCAGGTTCGAATCACTGAGGTGAGTCTCCTCTCACGCAAAGTTATTCAGCTTGTGGGTGATGGCTGGTACACCTGGGAGTAAATCTTCCCCCTAAGAACAACTTCAACTATTTTAGGGAACATGGGTTTTATGCATGCCATGTGCTGTGGTTTAGGATGCTGGGGAGGATAAGAGGAATGAAAGTAGGTGGTGCAGTGTGTCTGCTGCAGCAGCTGAGCAAGAGCCTGCCTGGCCTGCAGGATGTGGCCAGCGCTGTCCTGGCTGCCCAGTGCAGGCTTTGGGTGTGCTGAGTGGACACTGCTGCTCTCCCATGGCAGGAGCCAGCAGAGCAAAGTCTATCACAGTGGACTCCCCATCACCCTCTGCTTGGGGTGCTCTGGATCTCTTTTTGCACTGGGGGAGAAATGACATGGTGCTGAGAGCAGAGACTGCCCTGCTGCCCCTAGACCCCTCTGCAGCAGGAATCCTCCCTCTGCTTCCCACCTCTTGAATCTTAAAACACTTGGAGGCTGCCTCTGGATGAGGATCAGCACTCGATCAGATTGCAGATGAGGGATCCAATCAAGGGCTGCTGAGTCCGGTGATTTTATCTCTAACAGCACATCATGCGGTGGCTTTTATCAGCACCTCCTCAGGGGGCAGGGAGTCAGTCTTGTGGAGTCAGGGCACTACAGCTCCTTCCATTCTTGTTAAAGCAAGTTGCTTCCTCCTGAGATTGGGAAGAAAAACATGTCTGAGGGCACCCTAGAGGGCCTGGAGAGCAGAGTGCAGCAGAAAGGAGCCCACCCCTTCAGGGGCTTGCTCTTAAATCTCTCTGTGGTTTTTAACCATGACATTTCCTAGGCCACCCTCCTGATTTCTAAATCCTGGAGGAGGTTTGCAGGAGACTAGCACTGATGGATCCTGAGCGCTGGTCCATCTCCCAGAAGCCATGCACAAGGGCATGGCATTGGAGTGCTGCAGGGCAAAGCACCAGGATTTAGACTCAGAATGGAGCACCTGATTCCAGACAAATTGTGGCTGGAAATTTGGGTCTTCAGCCCTTTTGTGAGTGTGTCCTCCTGGGGGTAGGATCCGTTTGTATCTTGTCCCTCCTAACAGTCACCTGCAGGCCTGAATATCTTCTTTTCTCAATGGAGCAGCTTTTCATGACATTCAAAAGCAATTCTTGCTGAGATTTATAAAGAAAAGAAACAAAACCACAGGCTGAAAGATGCTGTTTGATTGTGCCTGATTTTTTTCCCTCCCCTGCTCGAAAGATCGTCACGAGCTCTGGTTCATTAGCGCCTGGGGGGAGCGCAGGGTGCAAACTGCCAGATAAGGGGAGAGGCTCATCACATGTCATTGTTACCGCAGCACTGGAAATATCACTAACAAGTCTATCAGCCCCTTGATGCACAAGGCCCTGCTCCACACCTCTAGAGCAGCAGTTGCACACGTGGGTCTCCCTTTATCATCTGAGGAGCAGAGCCAGCAGATGAAAAGGGTGCAGACTGCCCCGCTTTGATGCTCTTGAGAGTCAGCTCTTTCAAGGGCTCCTTTATTGATGGGCTTTGGGCTAATTTTAGCACCAATGAACAGCACAGCTCAGCACAGCGCAGGGGAGCAGGGGCCATGGTTTGCAAAAGCAGGGGTCTGTGTTAGATGCTCCAGCCACAGAAATGGCTCTGCAGGATCTCGCAGCAGTCCTGAGCTTGCTGTGCCCATGCTCCAAACTAGCCAGGGACACACAAGCTTTGGACCCAGGGCTGGGTGGCAGTGAGACCCTGTGAGGACATCTTATCTCGGGCTCTGTGACACAGCAAGGCAGCTTTTGGCCATGGTGTTTCCTGGCAGCAGATTGAATTGGTGTCCTGAGGCACAAGACCAGTCATCTCTGCCCTGGGAAGCAGCTGGGTGCCTTGCAAAGCAGGGTGCTTCACTGAGCCCATGGTGCAAATCTGGGAGCATCACCAGCTAGGGGTGAGCCTCCCTTTGCTCTGCACTGACTGCAGCTCCAACGAGAGCAGCACAAGGTCCTGCTGCATCGCCCTTGGCCAAAGGGGAGTGTGTGCTGGTGGGGACTGGTCCCTGCTACAGAGCAGGAGGGCACCTCAGGCAGCCTGGGACCAGATTGAGCTGCAGAGCAGCTGTATGATGGAAACACAGCTCTGATGCTCTGAGCGTGCTCTTGTCTCTGGGTCTCAGTGAAAATACAAGAGTTTCTGTTTATCACTGTGTGAGCTGTATGTTTATCACTCTGTGAGCTGTGTGTTTATCACTCTGTGTGCAGAGCTCTCGTACCCATGCTCGTTCCTGCTGACGTCTCCTTCGGGTCTGTGAAGCCACACGTGTGGTGGTGAGTGACACATGGCACAGGGATGTCACACAGCAAGGACGCCTCGCCCTGATTATGGATGCTGCTGGCCTGGTCCAAAGCCCACTGGAACCTGGGGTGCAGATTGAAATCTGTTGTGGCTCAGGCACAGGACTTGTCACCTCTTTCCTAAGTGAGGCACTTCCCTTGCTGTCCCAAGGTCTCTTGTGATCATGCCTCCAGTGGGACACAGAGTGTCCTGGGTCCGCAGAGGAGAGGAAGGTGTGTGGTGGCTCCCAGGCTGATGGAGCCATGCTCCTGGGATGACATCCAACCTGGCACCTGAGACAGGCCATTTACATCCCTCTGAAGCTTCCCAAGAAAATTCAGATGTGTAGGACCTGCATCCCCTCTGCAGGGAGACAAAACATGGTTTGAGGCCAGAGGGGAAGTAATGAGTGTTTGACATTCACCAAAGGCTAGAGATAGGATCATTCCCCCTGAAGTGTGCTGCTCATTGCCCAAGGGTCACGTATGTGCCACAATCACGCTGTGACTGCTGTGTTAGCTCCGGAGCACATGAAGCCCTGTCAGTCACCTCTGAAAAGTTATCCTGAGAACAAATGTTTCTAAAAATAGATATTTCTCCTCATTTCACCTCTCCCAAGTGACAGAGGGGACAGACCAGAGTCAGATCTTCCCATTAAAGCCGATGGAGTCACATCCTCTGTACCCAGCAGCTGGTACCTGGCTGCTGAGAACTGGTGCATTGCAGGGAACTCCAGGCACATGACAGCATCTTGTGTGCCCTTGTTGTGAGGTTTGCTTTATCACCCCAGGGAATTGGAGACGATGATCTGCAACCTCCAGACTCAGACTGGATTCAGCAGATAGGGCTGCCTATGTACCACAGTGATCAGATCATATCGATCGTGTGGCAGCAGGTGAACAGAAGACACTGGGGTTAGCTGCTGTGTCCCAACAGCCAGCTCCTGCCTCCTCTAAGCTGATTACAGCTCTTGAAAGCATAAAGCAGTAGAGGGGAGACAAGCACACAGAGAGTGAGAGGCAGGACAGAGTGACAGCAAAAGGACTTTTAAGAATGATATTTTGCAACCAGAACATGTCTTGTGGCTTCCATGGATTCCCAGACTTTTCCCCTCCTCTGTCTCAAAGGCATCACCAGAAGGCTGTTAGCAGCAGAAGTATTTGCTTTCGTTAGGCTGTATGTATGCTGCCTGAAAATCCAGAGGAAACCAGGCAGAGGGATGTTCCCCGGGTGAGTCATTCCCAAAAGCACTGCAAGAAAAACAGTGAACGTCAGTTGATTACGATGAACTATTCTCTGAAAGCCAAAGGGAACGGGAACATCTTGTGATTGCATGGCTGGTTCAGCATGTGGCCAGGTTGGGTGAGCCCCCAGTGTGGGGCAGCCTCCCTGTAGATCCCCAGCTTCCCTTGGATAAGGAAGTGGTGTGGCGTGTTCCCAGGAGCTGCCTGCTCTGTGGCTTCATCCCAGGGCAGTGGTTTGACAAGATGCAAGAGCCCTGTGACAGCTCATCCAGATCAATATCCTGGCTCCGGCTGTGGCCCACAGCAGATGTTTACAGAGTACAGGCACAGCAAGACTTCCTCAAAGCAGTCCCTGAGCTCCCACCAGTCCTTCAGCCTTAAGGAAGAGAGATGGTCGTTCTTTGTATTTAATAACCCAAAGGATTTTTCTTCCATGAATTCATCCAGTTCCTGTTTAAATGCATTGCATCTGTCACATCCTGTGGCAAGGAGCAATATGGTTTAACTATAGGTTGCACCAAGAACCACTTCCTTTTCCTTGTTTTAAATTTCCCTCCAGATAGTTTCATTTGGAGCTTGTCTCCTGTAATGGAACATATGGTGAGCAATCACCCCTCCATACGCTCACATGCCTCCCAAGATGGTGCAGATCTGTATCACACCCCTCTCCATTATCCCTTTTCATGGCCATGGATCCTTTCCTCATGCAGAGGTGGCTTCAGAGATTGGGTCATTCCTGCTTCCCTTCTCTGAGCCTCTTCCATATCCCTCTAGAGATGGAGGCAGCGTTGAGAGCCAAACCCCCACACAGTCCCCTGAGCATGGGCACATCGCTGCCTTACACAGTGGTAAAGCTTCCTTTCTCGTCCTCTGATTCTTTCCTACTCACTTCCAATGTTCCATTTTCTGCTTCCTCTGCTCCAGACGTTTTGCAAACATCATTTAACATTACCAACAATATCTCCTTTCTGAAAGAAGATGCACCAGTCTGAGCCCATCGCTGGGCTACCAACATTAGGACTGGGTTTGTGTGTTTGCTTTTGCCCAGGTTTCCTTGGCTGCCTTACTGTCCCACTGCTTGGGGAGGCAGATCTGGCAGCTCCTCACAGCCTGCCCTTCTCTGCTCTGCTCTGAAGTACTCAGTGCTGGTTACAGACACGGTCACTTTGCTACCACTGCCCTTTTCAAATCATTTCTGGACACATTCAATGGTTCTCCATGGGTAACACCCCTTTGCTGTGAAAACAAACCCTGTACTTCAGCCTTTCCTTTCCTGCCTGTATCAACTGATCTGCCCAGCAGGTCTTTCCTCTCCCTCCCATACAGCACCATGTCCCCGAGGGTCTGTGAGAGGAGGCTGGCTGAACATCTATCGCACTGTGCACCCCAGCAGACCACATGAACCAGGTTTCCTTCCTTACATCCTTGCTGGATCACCCTGTGATCCCTCTTGGCAGAGAGCAGGACCCAAGGCTTGGCAGAGAGGTCTCTAAGTGGGAGGTGTCAAGGCTGGAGGCTCTCCACCATGGTGGCCTGGGGAGGAGACCTGCAGCTGGGGCGTACACTGGTGAGTCAAGGCTGGTGGAAGAGCTGAAGGTGGCATCTCATTTACGCACGTTAGTGATGGAGATGTCCCTTTGATGCTGTAGCCATCCTGAGGCTGGGGGGAAGGAGATGAAGCAATGCCTGCTGACAACAGGGGAGCTCTGCTCGCAGCAGAAGTGACTGACGGGCAGAGCATGCTTTGGCAGGAAGCCCCATGTTGCTGGAGCTGGGATAAGCCGGCAGGTACAGGGGGTGCTGAGCTGTATGGTCTGGGGCTTGTGGTGCCCATGCTGAGTGGCAGACATTGCCACCAGCACCTGGGACTCCTGGCCATCATTTTACATTCCATGGTATTAGTTGATGATGTGTTTTTCCACAGCAAACTCCTCCCCAGTTAAACATCCTCCTTGACAAGTTGTGAGGTGGGTAGAGGAGGCTGTGGGCAACATGATGAGCTGGTCCTGCAGCCTCTCTGCTGCTGCTGCTGCGGCTCCAGGGATGCCTGGGCCTCTCCCTCCACCTCAGCCTCTTTTCAACCTTTGTGGGTTTGCTCAGCCACATCTCTCTGTCTTCTCAGCCTTGCCATATGGCAGCCCCAACAGCACCATGCTGCCAGAGATCTGCATTCAGAGCTGTGTTAATGCCAGGCAGCTGCCCACACCAGCTCTCCGCAGCCTCCAGGGGAGATGCCTGGTTTTCCCTTCTTGGTTTATCTGCCCACAACATAAGGGGGTACTCCAGGCATTAGGCTGCACCCTGAAGAGCCTTTTGGGATTCCCCAGCACATTGCACAAAGCTCAGGGGCTGTGCCCCCCTGCCCTCCCTCCAGTGCATGGAACTGGCGGCCTACTGAAAGGTCTTTGCTTCAGGCATCCTTAGTATGACACAGCACACCGGCTGGGATTCCTGGGCTGGGTGTCTGCCTTCAGTACTGAAACAAGTCCATGATGATCCCTCTCAAGGGGGCAGCTCTTAGGCTTGCCTGTGGCAGAGACACAAGCCCCGTCATGGCGGAGGCACTCCTGGTTGCATCAGTGGAACACGGGATGGAGGGCTTACGCACAGACTGGCTTGGCAGCTTCATAGGGCTGCTCTTGCCTCCCTCTCACTCCTCATTTCTCCCTTGAGTAAGAGATGTCAGCTCCTGAAACATTTCCGTGCACTGCAGCTACTGCAGTGACTCCAGAATAACCCCTCCTGCAGGGATTTGCCTGGAGAAGTGGCTGTTGGTGGGACTCCAGAGGTACCTGATCCCAAAGGAGAAAGTGCATCTCAAGGGGCTGCAACTCTATCTTCTTGTGCCCTCACCTTGCACAGGAGCACAACTGCACCCCGGGGTGGCTGCCTGGCACTGGGGTAGCCCAGGGCAAGAGCGTGGGGAGCACTGGGAGGAGGTGGTGGTGCTCACGTGGAGCTCCAGCGCCGCGGCGGTGGGTGTGATGAGTCGGCAGGAGCAGGAATTGCTCAAAGCCAGGCAGGGAGAAGATGCCGGTTTGATCGGTGCGAATGACAAATCAGCACAGACCACCAGAATCTTCCAGACTCTTCTTGCCTTCCTCATGTCTCGTTCCCTCCTCACTGAAGGTGCTGGGTGGGATGGTGCGCTTGCCCTGTAGGATGCTTTAGGCAAGGGGTGGTGCCACTAGCACTGCCCTTTGATGGGGTGTCAGTAACATGGGACACATGGGAGAAAGGCCCAGAGTCACCAGCCCTGTGGGGGAAATGGAGATCTTGGGGTAGGAAAAGCAGTGCAAGGCAGCAGGACTTGGTGGGGAGAGGGAAGGACCACAGAGGGTGGTGGACATGAAGCTTCAAGCACTAAAACATTAATACAGGAGACTTGAGCTGCTGTAGCCTCGGAGAAGCCAAGCAGGATTGAAGACTTCTCCATGGAGGTCTGACTAAGGCCCATAAATAACCCTCTTAGAAATAAAGAGCTGCTTTTTATTCCCCTTGGATCAAATTTTATTTGCTTATTTTTAGCCTGTGCTGTGCCTCATGGTGCAGGCAGTGTCCCCCTGCCATGAGGCTGGAGCCTGCAGCTCCTTCCAGACCGCTGGAGCCAACACAGTTTCTACCTGCCCAGAAGCAGGCTCTAGGCCAAGAACATGGATGGGATTGTCCCATGCAGGCATACACACCCCTCCTTCCCTCCCACACAGGATAGAAGCACAGGTTAGGTTAGTTGGGGTGGGAAGAAGGAAGAGAAAGGAATGACGCCTATGTGGTTTTTCAGGAGCTGCTCATGCTGATGGCCAGCTTAGCAGAATGAAGACCTTCATCACATGGGTTTTTTCCCCCTTTCCCTGTTGCCTTATCTCAAATTGCCCCACAGCACACACAAGCAAGGGTGTTGGAGACAAAGTCCACTTCCTAGACCTGCAGTGCGGGAGGAAGTTCAGTGATTAGGACGCACCTGCAAGCACATTCTTGAGCTGCTGTTTTTCCCTGTGTTTTCATTTCCACCATGAATGGCTGATAGCGGCATGGGGTCACAAAGCCCTTTCAAGACGGGAAAGAAATCCAAAGAACAGTAATAATGGAAAAGATTAGAGGAAATGTAACTTCCCTGTGCAAAGCTGCTGCTAGGGGAGGAACCCCTCCTGCTGTTACTAGGCACAGCCTGAAGAGCCCTGCTTTGCATGGCTGGAAGTTGTGTTTATTTTCTGAGCAAGCCCTCTCCAACTTAAAGCTTATCTGCTGTGTTCCCAGAGAGCCCCCTGATGGCTTTAGCTTTCATCCCAGCAGTCTGAGCTTTAACATTTTAAGTAGTAGGAAAGCTCTGATGGCAGTAAAAGGCTTTCCAGGAGCGAGCAGTAGTTCAGGGTAAGAGGCAGGGGGGCAATAACCCCCTTCTGGGCTGAGATGGCTGCATACACGCTGGGCAGCCACATATTCCTGAGCTTGGCTCAGGCAGCCGTCAGCCTCCTGCCCTGCAAACCTGTCTTCCTCTTGCTGATGCTTTGAGCTGGAGCCCAGCACCATCAAGCAGGTGCTTCTCCAGCCTCTGGACTGGGCCTATGGTCCTCACATGAGGAGGATCACAGGAGGACTTTGTCCCACCAGCAGCTTGGATTGGTTTTTGTTTAAACAGTGCCATAAAAGAGCTGTCAGAGTGCTCCTGCTGCGGCTGGGCAGTGCTGTGGAGGATGCACACCCTTGCTTTGCGAGAAGCACCCTGTATAAACTGAGGTTTACACAAGCCTGGCTCTGCTGCAGGTGAAGGCAGTCCTGCCTCCCTGCTGCTTCCCACCGCCTGCCAGGTTCAGTGCTGGCAGGGTGGCAGCATGGCTGCACACACTGGTGCCGATGCCGAGTGCCAGGGGGCAGCCCACCCTGCTGGGACCCTTCAGCTTGGCTTAACCTGATCACAACACCTCGCCCTGGAACGCAAACAACTGAGCTCGACCAGCCGGCGCCTTTTGCTTTTCCTCTGTCAGCAGAGCCGGGCCGGGGCAGCCAGCCTGGCCTCACGCCTCCCTGAGCCCGGCCTCACGCCTCCCTGGGGAGCCCTGGGGTGATGACAGCGCTGTGACACTGCTCCTATTCCCGTGCCACCCAGGCTAAGTGGAGCCGCAGCAACCCCAGCCCCTGGGCTGGACGGGCGGGGAAGCAGCAGCATGGCAGGAAGGAAACGGCTTGCGCCGGGGACAAGGAGGTGTCAGGCGCTCCCCACAGGGAAGCAGCCCCCCCCCAGGAGGCAGGCTATCCAGCGACTGAAAAACAGGATTGGAATGGGAAATATGCCCAAGGCAACACCTATGACATGAGCCGGCCGGGGCGGAGCGGGTGGCCTGAATCCTGCCCCACTGCGCCGGCCCTTGTGGAGTGAGGATATGAGGACACCATCTGAGGGGAAGCACTGCCCTGCCAGGACTCCATCAGCATCCACTGGAGTGTGGGTTCTGCTCTGGCATGATCAGCCACAAGATGCTGGTAGGAGCAAAGCACCAGTGATGTGCCTGGAGGGGTGATGGCTTTGTTGGACACAGCAGCGAGAGTGCCTGCCCAGGGATAGAGCTGCGTAACTCCTGACATCAGTGTGATGCCAGCCCGAAGCCTGTTTGGCCAGGCATTTCATTGCTCCGCAAAGTGCCTGAGCGAGGACTGAGTCCCTGCTGCCACGTGCAAGGGAGGAAGGACAACATCTGTGTCCCCAGGGCCACAGCCAGGTAAAGCCCTTGCTTCCCAGCTGTGTGCTGGTCTCCCATGGCCACGTCTCTCCCTAAGCCCATATGGTCTGGGCCAACCTGGGAACCATTCTCGTGGGGTGGCTTTACCCCAGCCAGGGGACATCGCTGTGCATTGACTTCTCCCCCAGAGACATGCCTGGGTATTAATGCTTCTGCCTGTTCCCATTCCTGGCTCCTTCTGCTGTGTTGCTGCCCAGCTATCAATTCACAACCCCTCTTGTGTCTTGCAGCATCCCTCCAGCACAGGGATGAGGGACAGAGATTTCATGCTTTTGGCTTGTGGCCCCTCGGCACACCCCCATGAGCTGTGTCATCCCATGAGGCCAGCCTCTGTGTGGGTAGGATGGGATGCAGGCAGGGAAGGCAGTGGGGCAGGCTGGCCTTCCTGGTGCCAGCACTGGGAGGGAGCTAGTGGAGCAGATGTGTGGAGGCCCCCATGTGCTCTGCCCAGCCCACATTAACCCTGCACCTTAGCTGGGGGGCTGGCTCACTCCCCCAGCAATGGACCCAGAGGGAAGTGATGTGCCAGGGAGCTCTTCTTGGCCACAGGGCTGTTTGTCTGTTGACACAGACACCACCTGTGACCTGTGTGAGTTACTGACTCGTAACGTCTTTTTTGCTGTGACAGCTTTAGGACGCTGTGGGTCAGCCTGGAAACCCCATGGGCAGCCATCCCCTCCCTGTGGCCACGCTGTGGCTGAGCTCCAGTGGCAGGAGCTGGCAGCAGATCAGCTTCTCTCCTCTAATAGTTGTTTATAACAATGCGAACGCCTCACCAGTGAGAAAACAACTTCACGCCAAATAACCAGTAGCTCCCAATAGCCCAATCCGTGCAACCACTTCCTCAGTTATATATTTTCGTCTGTTTGCTCCTTTTCCACGGCTAAACCGCTAGGAAGCAATGGCAGAGGGGCTTGTGGCATATCCCGGATTCCCCACGGGATAACTCAGGGGGAATCCTGTGCATTTCTGGATGGGCTGTGAGAGCAATCAGCGCACCAACTGGGCTCCCCTTGAGGCAGGAACCCACTGTAGCCATAGCAAAAACAGCCCCAGAGGACTTTCCCCTGTTTATTTATGGCAGGAGTGAGCTGGTGCATCATCCCCTGCGCTCCAGCCGGAGCTGCCGCCGGCACAGGACACCACTGCACTGGCGTAGCACCCAGGTTTGGGGGTGGAGGGGCGGAAAGGAGGGTCCGCGGCTGCCGTGCCGGGGGTTAGCACAGACCGGGCGCGGCGCTTGCGGACGGGCGGCGTTTGCCAAGCTCCTGTCCCCAGCTCCTCTCCCGCCGGTTCGGCTGCCGGAAGGCGGCGAACGCCCGGTGCCAGCCCCCCCGCCGCAGCCGGGCTTGCGCAGGGAGCGCGTCGCGGCTCATCTGACCGCGCTGGCGGGCCCGAGCCGTGCGGCGGGCGCGGGGGGGTCCCCGCCTCTCTCCCCGGTCCCGCCGCGGGTTGATCATTGACGCAGCAGCGGCGGCAGAGGCAGAGCCCGGCTCCCCGGCGCCAGCCCCGGCGCCTCCGCAGGTAAGAGCCGGGGCCGCTGGTTTCGGGGCGCGGGGTGACTGGGGCACGAGGTGCCGATGCCCCGTCCCGCGGGGCGCGGGGTGGGAGCTACGGGCGCTACGTCCCTTCCCTGCGGGTCCGCGGAGCCACCGAGCAGCAGTGATATGTCAGAGTCAGGCAGCTGCCTGGGCGGAGAGCCGGGGAGGAAAACCTGCTCCTCCTCTCTCTGCCTGGTGCAACGCTGCGCAGAAATACTCCTTATTCGTTCGGCACTATTCCCTTGTTCCTCAGGGGGGTAAGGGGAGGGAAAGAGGTTTCCCCAGCTTGGGGACAACCCCTCAAAGCATCAGCGTGCTCCGGGGGATGCTGGTGCAGGGACCAGTGACGCACATTGCCTGCATACTGCCAGGCATCTCTCCAGGGGTGTCTCAGACCAGGGCTCTCCACCTGCCTCCATTGCAGCCCTTCCTCTGAGCAAGGATTCTGCTGTCACCTCCAGGCAGAGGACACTGGGCTTGTCCAACAGCTCTTGATGGGTGTCCTTCTGCCTGGACACCTCGGAAGCACCCAAAGTGACGCAGGAAAACGTCACCCACTCCCCATGTCCCATCGCAGCTAATGCCATGCCACAGGCAGGGGTGGTAGCCAAATGTGCAGAGGGCAGGGATGACAGCCGGCAGGGGATCGTGCCCCTGGAAGGCAGGCAGAGATCCCATACCTCGTCACAGGCACTGGCTTACTGTGCCAAGCCCAGCTCTCCAGTGCAGCAGTGCGCATGTGCCAGGAGGGGCCATTCACCCTGCCCAGTGCTCACTTGATAGCTGGGCTCTTGCCCAGGCTCAGGATGTCCTGCTGGCCCTCTGCTCCCACTGCAGGTGCCCGGGGCTGCAGCCTCTGAAGCAGGAACCTGGTGTGTCCTGGTCTGGCTGTGGGTTGGCACTGGCTGGGCAGGCGGCAGAGGGCAGGGGCAGAGCTGCCCTCCCTGTGCTGCTGCTTCTGCCACCTCGCTTTTATCCTGCCAAGCCTCCTCAGCCCTGCCTTCGCTCTGCAGCCCTCCACAGCCTCCACAGGCAGGCAGCCTGGCAGCATCCATCCCTCCCGGCTCCGGCTGGGGTCTAGATCCAGCCAAGCTGTGCGCTGTGCTGGTGTGGGCTGCGCCATGCCTGTCTCTCAAGGCCTCCTGCCTGAGATAGCGTGCTATCTGTGGTGCTCTGGGAGCTGCTCCATCCTCCTTAGTATCAGTTACAGCAGAGGATGTTCCCTGAGAAGGAAAGAGCATGAATCAGCTCCATTTTTTCACACTCTCTGCAGGCAGAGAGGAGCGGGGAGGGGGCTGTGCTGGGCAGGGCACAGGCACTGTGTACCCGGGACTGGGAGTGCTCCTGGCAGAGACGCCAGCAGCTTCTTCCCCCATCCCAATCACTATTAAACCATCCCTGCCTGCCACAGAAACGTCTTTTGTCCAAGCACTGCAAAAACCCTCTTTGTACTTTGAATAGGACTGTTGAAGGCAAGGCAAGGCAAGGTGCCAGGCGCGGGCAGCCACGGTAGGGAGGGAACAGCTTGCCCCTGGAGCAAGGAGTGGGAGCAGAGGTTGCAAACCTCACTGTTCCCCGAGGAGCAGTCCTGCATAGTCCCAGTGCAGGGTGAATGCTGCCATTCCCCTGCCTGCAATGGGGCTCCCCTTGCCGGCACTCCGGCCCTGCAAGTGGCTGCTGGAGCTTGGGCGTGTGTGTGTGCCAAGTCCCTGCCTGTCGCATGTGGGTGCTTGCCCTCTGCAGGCGGGCTGCTCCTGGCCTGCAGCACTTCATGGTTTGTGGGTTTGCAGTATCATCCATCACCTGCTTGTAAGCACATGTGGATGGCTTGAGTGTCCCTGAGGATGCGCTGTGGGGTACCCCCAGCACAGGGGAGGGAGCATGGGCACTGAGCTGGGTTGGGCACCGGAGCACCGATCCTGGGGCTGCCCTTGTATGGCCTATCCTTAACCCCCTGCCACCTCCTGCAGTGTCCTGCCGAGATGGCGAGTGACCCTGGGGCAGACCCTGATACTGAGGATGCAGCCGAGGCTGAAGAGGGTGTCTATGAGGAGGTGATGCCCTGTGACAGGATGGAGCTGAGCCAGCGGCTGGCCGTGGAGGAGCTCATCACCACAGAGGCCAGCTACGTTCACAACATCCAGCTCTGCGTGTTGGACATCCGAGCACACCTCCAGAAGAAGCAGGTGAGGCAGGATACATCCCCCTACCCAGGGGCTGGGGACTGCAGCATGAACCTATTGAGAGCTGCAAGATGCCCAAATCACTGCAGGGAGGTTGCCACGTGCTCACCTTCTGCCTTCTTGGTCTGTCTCAGTCAACTAAGATCTTGGGCTGGGTGGACATTGGGTCAGACCCAGTACAGCTGTCCTATGGCTTTGACCCTGCATCTGTAACATGAAGAGGCATCATTGCCCCACTCACGAGCACAGGCAGGTCTCAGTGTCCCCAGTGCTCCTAAGACAGAGCATCGCACCAGCTCCTTAGGTGTCATGTGGGGCAGCTGGAAGGACACAAGTGTTCAGGAGGGCATGAGTGCCTCCAGAACACACGATCCACCTCTGCCTGATGTATTTAGCTTACCTTGGGGCACCTTTGTTCCCTTCAGCTGCCTGACCTTGACCTGGAAGGACTCTTCTCTAACACTGATGACATCCTGCACATGTCCAGACGGTTTCTGAAGGGTCTTGAGGACACGACCACGGCCACCAGTGAGCACGAGCAGCTGTTCTGCATCAGTAAGTGGTACAGCACAAGAGCTGACTTGTGCTGTTTGGCACTGCTCTGCCAGCTTCACCCTCTCAGCAGGCTGGGGAGAAACCTCTGCCTTTCCCTGAGGCCACAGGAAAGGACCATGCTTTCCCACCTCGCTCTCCATTCCCAGGCACACTGTTCCAGGAGTTCAAGGAGGAGATGGAGACCACCTACAAGATCTACTGTGCCAGCTATGAGCATGCTCTCCTGCTGGTGGAGAGCTACCGCAAGGACCCCAGGCTGCAGGAGGAGATCCTAGACACCTTGAACGCAACAGTGTATGTACCTGCTGCTGAGGCCACCGCTTCCCTCTCCCTGTTTTATTTGCTGGCCTTGCCCTCCTTCTGTCTGGACAAGCTGCTGCATGGGCACATGCCACCAGGCTGAGTGCAATTTCATGGCCATTGTCTTTTTGGCACTGCCTGGTGCAGTCCCTGGCAGCCTGTCCTGTTCTTGGGGTCACTTGCCGTGTTGGTGGGCTTTTATGGTGGACCCCAAAACAAGGGATGGGGTGGCACCTAGATCTTCTGCCTGCTCCACAGTCCAAGAGGCTGTGCCCACATAGGACACATGTCCCCCAGGTAGACCAGAGGGACAGGCTGGCCCTAGGAGATCTGCCAACCCCCTCCTGAACTATTAGAGAGGTCGCAGACATTGTCAGAGAGTCAGACAGGAGAAGCAGGAATGGCCGCAGAGGAGCTGCTGGCATCTGCTGCTCTGTTTCAGGGCACAGGCAATGCAACTCTCAAATGAGCTGTGCCTTGTGTGCAGGTAGGCTTGTCCTGCCTGCAGCCTGCCTGTACTTTACCCACACCCTCCCCCCCATCGCTCTGGAGCAAGCACCCACCCAGTGCCTCCCAGCTAGACAAGCACAGCACTGTTTAGGGAGGCAGAGCACTGCCTGGGGCTGGCACTGATGGCATCCCCTGCCAGCAGCTGGCAGGGAGCAGGGTTCACAGCCGGAACCCCCCCGGCTGCTGTGCGCAGCTTGCCTGCAGGTCCAAGGCAGCAAAGCTCCTCTGCAGCTGGAGAGGTGCTGCTTTCCCTGGGGAATGCTTGCAAAGAAGCTGGAACAGCAGAGCAGGGGGGCAGCCCTCGATGCCAGCCCTGAGCGATCCCCTCTCCATCAGGCCTCACACGGGTGCGTCGGACCTCAGCTTCTTCCTGGTGATGCCGGTGCAGAGGGTCACCAAATACCCACTGCTACTGGGGAAGATCCTTGAGAACACCCCCCCCAACACCAGCGTGTATTCGGCACTGGAGGCAGCCGTCCGTGCCATGGCCCAGGTGAACACCAACATCAATGAGTACAAACGGCGCAAGGAAGTAGGTGAGTGGTTGGGGTACAGTGCAGGCAAGGGGCACAGTGTGTGGGCAGCCCCAGCCCAATCCCAGTTGTCTCCCCTTGGTGTTGCACTAATTCCCACTTGAATCAGTTCAGGCCTCTCCTGCTCGGCACCCATCCTGCCTGTGGAGCCGCAGGCTAGCGCAGGCAGCTCCTGGCATGGTGCAGGCAGCAGCCAGCCCTGCTCTGGTCCTGCAGATGCCAAGCTGAGCAAGACCCGAAGGCTGCAGGAGCAGGGTGGTGCAGAGGGGTGGGCACAAAACCAGTGTGTCTGCATTGCTGGAGATGGGGAATGGGAAGGAACAGTCATGCCCTTGGGATAGAAGAAATCAGGCTCCCCACAAAGAGGAGCTTATTCTTTTTGGTTTCCCTTGTACTTCCCCCGGGGCTTCCCTTCTTTGATGTGGGTTGTGCTTATCCCGTTGATCACGACTTGTCAGCTCGGGGCCTCATTGCCCGCTCAGGCTGCTGAAGATGCTGCCCTGAAGTTTCCTCTTCTGATCTTTTCTTCCCTCACCTCGTGTGCCCTGACCTGAGGCAGCAACCAAATACAACAAGGCCGAGCACCTGACGCTGCGGGACCGCTTCGCACGCCTCAACACGCACTCCATCGCCAAAAAGACCTCGCGGCTGAGCCGGCTCTTCATGCATGAGGCCGGCATCGTGGCCAAGGTGGGCAGCCCTGCACCCCGCTGCCTGCGCCCGCGGAACTGCTGCCGCTCCTCGGATTGCCCCTGCGGCTTTCCAAGGTGCCTCTCCGGCAGGATGGGAGAGCGGAGCCGGGTGGGGTGGCCGATGCTGACACCCAGTGGCCTGTGCTGTCATGGGAGCTGCAGTCCCATTTTGGAGCAGCGCTCCCGATCCCTCGACCCAAGCAAGGGTAGGAGGGATGCAGGTACGCACCTCCCTCCCCGCTTCAAAGCATTACAGGGGAGCACTTTGCCCTCCAAAGGGATCTTTAGGGACCCCAGCAAAAGGAAAGACACCCCAGTGTTCTCCAGCAGCACCACACCAGAAGCTTTGTTTCTAGCTGCATCCTAAGCACCCTAGATCTCAGCCCTTTTCAGATTTCTGAACCCTCTTGGGGTCTCCCCTGCTTATCCCCAGCACTGTGAGCTTCAGGCAAGATGCTGTTGGTGTTGGTATTCAGTGAGTGACATCCTCTCTGCCAAGGTATCACCTGGCCTGCCCATGCTGGTGCTAAGCTGTCTCTTGCCTTGCAGACTCAGGACAAGGAGTATGATGACCTGGAAGAGAAATTCCGGTGCGTGGTGTCCATCGTGACCACATTGAAGGAGAATGTGGCATCCTACCTGGGCCATTTAGAGGTAAACCCTTGACCATTTGCAGGGCCTTGGCCCTTTTCAGTCCTCAGGACCTGTTTCTTGGGGTCACAAAATACCTTCAAGCCTTGTGGAAGCCCATAGCAGTTGGAGATGTTCAGGGAATTGCATCTCTCAGCTGAAGGGCATTGTTGTGCTGGGGACTGGCACAACATCCAAGGATTGCTCAGGTCCAGGGGAGCTTAAAATAAAATGAGGCTTCATCAATGTGGTCTGACCTGGGTGCCATTTAAGGATAACCTGTCCTTAAAATGGTCATTATTCCAAGGTGTTAAATAGCTGAAAAGACCAAGTGCTGTTCAGCCTGGGAATTGCTGTGTTAATAACAGGTATAAGGCAGAAATGTCCCCAGATCAGGCCTGATGACAGACTTCCCCTCCGAAATCACCTGCTTCAGTAGCAGGAGTGGCAGGAAGGAGACTGCTGCCCAGGGTTAACATTAGAGCAAAGCCCCTCAAAGTTGAGGTGTCCTTGCAGACCATCCCTAGCCGCTTTCCTTTCCCACCAGTCTCACTCTCCTTGCGGAGGTAGGGAGAAAGTTTTGGTCAGAAATACAAGAAGCTCCAGAGCTGCTGAAGCACCAAACCCAAACACCAAAGCACCAGGCAACATCAATCCAGGACAGGCTGCCTGAGGCCACAGGGCAGCCTTGGCCACCTTGTTGAGGTAGGAGTACTTGAGCAAGTACTTAACAATGTATGACCCCTGCTTGAGCAGAGATGTTTGTTAACACCCAAGCAAGCTCCCCCTCTTGCAAACAGGAGTAGCCTAGAGCATCCATCCCGCTGGGCTGCGGAGCACCCAGACAGGGACATTAGCATGTCTTTGGGAACACGGGGACAGGTTAAAGACAGATTAGCCAGTGATGGGCAAACTCTGCAGCTCAGCTCTGATGGCTTTTTGCCTTTCAGGAGCTCCTGTTGCCTACCCCACACCAGCATGAGCTGGAGATCACCGAGGGACCTGCCCAGCAGTACCGCCGGTTTGCAGAGCACCTCCATTGCACTGCTCTCCCAGAGTTTGTGAGTGCTCCTTCTGCCAGGCACTGCTCTCATACCTCCTGCCAGGGAGCGTAGGGCAGCCAAGAGCTGAGGGGGATCCCAGAGCAAGCAGTGCCCTCACCAACAGGCACGCTACACTGGGGGCTGAACACTGCAGGCAGAGCCAGGCAGCAGGGTCATCAGCAGCCTCAGACACATGAAGTAAAGAACCAGGTCCAGCATTCATCCAGGAGAGAGGATGCAGAGGCAAAGCCAGAGACACGGCTAGAACACAACTCTAAACACCATCCAGGGCTGGAAGCAAGCTGCAGTGCCTAGCTGATGGGTTGTTGTGGTTTAAGCTTAGTCGTAAATTAGACAAAGCATGTAGCCTGCTTGTTTTCCCCCCACAACCTGTCCTT
>WYDI02026240.1:0-31327 GCA_009867235.2 Psittacus erithacus
TGTCTTAACATAGAATAGGGAGCAGGTATGTTCTGTTCTTGCTAGTTATAACTTAGAATAGGGAACAGATATGTTCTCTCCTTGATAGTTAAACTGTGTGTTGTCTTAACTCAGAATAGGGAACAGATACGTTCTGTCTTTTCTAGTTAAATTGTAACATGGAATAGAATAGGTAACCAAAACACATTGTTTAAAATCAGGAACCCTGCTCCCTCAAGAGGATGAATGTCTGATAGGAACTTGTGTCAACAAGCTTCTAAAGGACTCGAGATTGTCAGCAGGGGCAACCGTGCCAAGGGTGATTATGTATGACTAGAGTAACTCAAGCTCCACCTAAAAGTGAAATAGTATAAATTGGCAAAAGAGAAGGGAGATATTTGGGAAGAAGCCCCCATCGAAACGTCTGGGATCAGTCAACGGGCTGGATCTCTCTTCTCCCCCCCATAGGGACGCCTATTGGGTAAGATTTCTGCGTTATGCGCATTTACTTATTTAACATCTTGCTAGCTATTTAGTATTATCACCGATCGGTTATTGCAAATCAAGTCTGTTCTCGCAGTCAGTCACTATCACCGGCTATCTCAAATCTGTATCCTGTCACGAGTAATAAATTTCTTGATATAAGTTTCTGGAAACTGATTAGAAGGGATTTGGCCTAAAGTGCTGCTCGTTGAAGGGTCCCTAAATAGGTTGGGTGAACACCCTCCAACTTGGCAGGAGCCCAGGGTGGGCAGGCGGGTTGGATACAAGGGTCTCGTCCTTCTTGGGAAGAGAATAGACTACCTAGTGTCTTAATGTGACACTTGCACAACTATATACCTGCCTGAATATGTTCAAGGGTGCATGATATAGAGGCTCAGTTTCATGTTACCACACTGGTGGACTGCAGCACAGGTCCAATATTATTTCAGATTGTTTCTACTGGAAGCAGATACACAAACAGACCAAGTGGTGTGGTCTGCCGAAGCAGGCAGTTTGCTTCTGTGGAAACTAGTCCACAGCAATGTGAACAAGGCAGAGTTTACATTGTATAGCCTCAAGATGCCAGGATCACATCTTAGTCCTCACCCTATTTAGTGGTATCGATGTACTCTTATAGGCCAGATTGGCATATCCAATACATGTGGAAACTCTTTTGCCTAACTCAATGAATAGGGTCCAATTGCCCAAATGTAGGCTGCCATTGATGCTGGAGATGCCTTGGAGAATGCTACATGGCTTTTCACTGTTGTTTCAGAAAGGTATGTGGCTGCTATCCTGCTGAAGCACTGCTGTGGTATGTATCTTGTGTCACATGTGATAGCCCCATGCATATGCCTCACATAATCTACACCATTTCAAAGGGCAGTAGGTACCATATCTAAGCACATGCATTCAGCTCTGCCAACTAAAATATCGGGTGCATACTAAATTCTGGATTATCCCTCTGTAGTTCAAAGTAGAATTGAACTTATGTATACTCATGCTTATCTGACAGTAATGAACAGCATCTGGGAGGTGCTTCTCTTCCAGCAACTTGGAAAAAGGTGGTCTACAGAATGGGTACAGACTACAGATGGGCACACTTAGGAGAGCTGTATCTGTGGGCAGCCATGGAGTTCACAGGGAGCTGAAAATTAGAAATGGTAAAAAAATCGTGCTTTCTTCAGACAAAATTGGCTTAAAAATTAAATTGCTGGTATATCTGAAATTGAAAGGGCTAGTGGTAGGAAAAAATATATCTGTGAACTGAGTGCATTTATTATTTTTGTTCATGCTTTGGGGGTTCACGCTTAGGCCAGAATTAGCTTAAAGCTGTTACTTTATCTTTGGAACTCTGCTGAATCTGCCTTGTAACTCAATCAAGACCTAGCAAAATGCACAGAAATCTTCCCATTGACTTCGCTGGACTTGGTATTAGGCTCTAGATTTTCTTTTCTATATACAGTTTAATTTGCAAATGTTATACCCGGGTTTGTTTTAAGATGGTATCTGATTTAGTCTGCTATGTTCACACTTATACTCTTTGGAGGAATGAGCAGATGCTTCCTGTACAATCAAGACCACTTGCTGAAAAAGCTCAGTATGATGTTACTAGCCTGACTGTGGGCTCTCGCAAAGGAACATGGTGTCTTGTATTGATATTTATTCTGTGCATCCTGTTTACCTGCAACAAGAGTTTTTTAGTTTGCTCACCATGATTCCAAGCTCAGATAACATAATTCCAGAAAAGACAGTCCAATGTAGCTGAAAAGATTTTATGCATATAGACAAAAAATGATCTTGCCATATCTTAACGTGAGTGTAGTTTCATTGTCTTCAATGAAAATACCATTCCAAGCAACATGATAATCAGAGAAATTACTGTATCATTAGAGGAAGCCATGAAAGAGACCACACATCTGGTGTCACTGCCATAAAACAGCAGGCTGTCCTTATTACAGAAAGCCATTTATAGTTCAAAGCTCCTCACGGAGGGTTAAATGTTTTAAATATTTATGAGTGGTGCCATAATGGCAGAATCAATAATAGTCTAAATGACCTCATCTTAGTGTTCCTCAAAACTGAAGGCATTCCAAAATGACACGTACCATAAAACCAGAATTTGTAAAAAATTGATGATACAATCTTTATGCTACACCTCTGTCTCTCTTCTACCTATCATTAGTTTTAATAGAATAGATGACACTGATGATGCATTCATAATTTGGTAACAAATTTCAGGTTCCTTCCAAGCTCAAACAAATAAGAAACTTTATAGGCAACATTTAATATCCTTTAATTACAGCACTGAAACAATTGGTGATCCACTAATAAAAAGTAAAAAACTGTTGTGTTGACAATCAAATAAGGACTTGCCATGTGAGATTGAAAGGTTCTCTACCCAAGGATGTGGAAGAAAACAACAGAAGTAAACCTTCAGCAGAGGAGAAGAAGAACAGCTGCCCAAATACCCCAAGATGAGACTCACTAGGAAAGAGGCACTGTTTCTAGGGGAGGAACAGTTTGTTGCAGGCTTCATACTGCCCCTAAAAATCTTCAGCAAAACTCAGCATTCAGAGATTTATCTCTTCCTGTGATGTATTTTTCTACACTGCATCTAAAACGGGTGGTATGTGTAATCTGCTCCTAAGGACTGCCTATGTGCTCAAGCCATCAGTTCTTACATCAAGTGCAAACAAAACAGGTTGGCACAGAGACCAACAGTGAATGTACATTGGTAAATTGAAATGAGGGAAAGTCACCTCATCAGCACACTAGCTAACTGGGAGGGTTGTGAGATTTCTAATCACTGTAATTCACAGCCAAGCTCAGTCACGCACCCACACTTTGCCCTAAGATATTTTGATGTCTTTCCTGCACTACTGAATTCAGCTGGAGGATGTTCCTGTGTCAGAATGCACTACAAGTGATGGATAAGGTCCTTTCTAAGTAGGTAGGAGGATGGAGTCTCTTCATCCAGGGAAAGGAATTAAACCCAGACTTTCCGTGTCCTGGTGAATGCTGTGATAATGAGGTCTGTCATGCTTGGTGCCCATTTTGGAAGATGAACTCTGCTTAGTGGTTCAAGGTGATAGCTATGCTGAACACACATTGATATATGATCCAGGCTATATGTGGAGGTGCTCGCTGGTACTGATGAGTAAAGTACTGAACATGTCAAGAAAGTCAAGATCTAAAATGTTAGCCTGTTTTAAGCAGTAACTGGCCACCTCTAGGCTAGTGGCTACTCAACAATTTTGGACAACGAATCACTGCAAACTTTTAAACTTTCCCCTGGCTAACTTTGTTTCCTTAGAAACACTTTGCTGAAAACACTATAAATAGCACATTTTAAAATGTTTTGAATACCAACCCTGCAGACTGTTGGTTTAAGTTCTGGAATTTGCTTTGCATCTCACAAGGAGGCACAAAACTGTCCCTAGAAATGATGCAAGTAGTGCTAATGCCTGACTCAAATCCAAATATTTGGATTCAGCTCTGGGCTTATGAGATGAGTCCATTCTTTTTGCACCTAGTTCTAAAAGACCTGATTCAAAATTAATTGACAGCAGTGGGATGATTACTGTTAACACTGGGCCATGTCCTAATGAAGACATAGATACACATAGCTCAAAATTGTCATTAAATTTGTATCACTGATGTTTCCATTGAACAGTACTGATGAGCTAAATTACAAAAAGGATAAACATTTACTTTTCATAACAGAAGATTTCAATACCCTGTCGTTTGAGAGGCAAAAAAGGAATATAAATTGAGAGAGGATATAGCCTCAGTAAAGGAGAAGTTTCAGCCAAGAGTCAAATAAGATATTTGTTTTTAAAATCTCTAAAAGGCATTGGAGCAAAGCTTAATCCTTGGACACTATGCATATATTAACCTCTATAAAGACTTTGATCAAATCCTCAAATGTCACCAGCCTCTCTTCTGGTTCTTCTGGGTCATATAACATCACACACAACATGAGAATTGACCTTTATTGTTTGCAGGCATGCCTGAGGATATTTACATCATCCAGACACAGCCCAGAGATGCCAATCTCTGCTCCTTAAAAGATCTCAGTAACTCACTGGATGCAAAGCAGAATTGTATACTCATAGAATAACTGAGATCAGAAGGAAGTTATAAAGGTCATCTAGTCCACCTCCCACCTCCCCTTTATATCCCCACTCACTTCATAGCAGGGACATCTTCAAAGACAGGTCTGTCTTCAAGTTAGATCGGGTTGCTCAGCCTTACTTCAGTCAAGTTTTGAGTATCAACAAAGATGTAGGTACCACAAACTGTCTCAACAGTCTGTTCTGGTTTTCAACCTCTTTGGTTGGTGTAGGAAAATAATTGAGATTGGGGAAAATAAAGAAATATGACTTCGCAAAGTTCAGCCCAGAGGCCGTAATATTAGGGCAGCTTTGACAGTTGCTGCTCCCAGGAACAGAGTGTGCTTGGAAAAGACAAGGTCTGTAAGAACGTGGCGTAATATTCTTGAAATGGGGAGTAGAGTGGTACAGAGGTGCCACAGCTCATCCCTGTTATCAGGAATAAAGAAGATAACCGCCTAGTTATCATTGAGAAAAATTAATTGCAACTGCTGCCTCAGCAGTGATGGTGAAATCGTGTTCTGAAGCTGAACTTTGCCCATTATAATGTCTCAAAAGATACCCACCTCCGGGCTACGACCACCCCCCCACTAAGCTTACTTATGACTATAGTCACTCAAGCTCCACCTAAAGATAAAAGAAATAGTATAAATTGGCAAAAGAGAAGGGGGATGTAGAGAAGAAGCCCTCCATCGAAACATCAGGAATCAGTTGACGGGCTGGATCTCTCTTCTTCCCCCCAGTAGGGACGCCTATTGGGTAAGGGCTCTGTGTTATGTGCATTTACTTACTAACATCTTGCTAGCTATTTAGTGTTATCACTGATCAGTTTTGGTTACATATTATTGTAAATCAAATCTGTTTTCGCAGTCAGTCACTATCACTGGCTATCTCGAATCTGTATCCTGTCATGAGTATATGTAATAAATTTCTTGGTATATATATATGCTTCTGGAAACTTCATAGTTGATATAAGGGATTTGGTCTAAGGTGCTGCTCGTAGGGTCCCTGAATAGGTTGGGTGAACACCCTCCGACTTGGCGGGCTGCCCAGGGAGGGCAGGCGGGTCAGATACGAGGGTCTCATCCTTCTTGGGAAGCGGGTAGACTACCTGGTGTCTTAAAGTGACAGTTGGATGTGTGAAAGAGAGCAGACACTCCCCAACAGTCATTGTTCCACAGCACCATTTCAGTACACAGCAGAATCAGCCCTTCATCCATCCTCATCCATCCAAATCAGCCCTACCTTAACACTGGCCAGCATGAAAATAGCATATTCATGGACAAAACCAAAAAATAGTCTCCTTAGTTTTACACCAAAGCCAATGTTTTGATAGCAGTGTATGTACTGTAAAAGCTCTCTATCAGGGATGCACATGCTGCCCACAGAGAATAGCAGCTGGAAATCTTCACGAGTGTTTTCTCCACAGATCATGAATAGGAGATCTAAAGTTTGATTATTCTGTTAATTTTTCAGAAGTGAGGGCGTCTAGCTGTGAACCTCTCAGTAGGTGGCACAAGCAAGATGTGTCAAATTTTGCTCAAGAGGCATCAGATCCAGCATGCTTTCCTAATGCGCTGACAGGTCAATTAATGTCTACATTCCCAGCGGTTTCCACACTGCTGAGGGCTCTGGGGAAATATAAATGAGACAGAGCAACTAGTTCCTCCAGTATGGAACTCAAACCCATCTCACCCACAGAACACTGGACCCTTCAGAGGGTTCTGTGGGGCCTCAGAATATGCCATCTTTGCTTCTGAATGGATATGCAGGGGACCCAACCCCCTTAAAATTGTTTCCTGTTTAAAACAAAAGGAATGTGAAATCCATTTCACTTAATGCCATTTGTACTGCCTGGCCCAGCTGGTACTGCTAGGAAAGAGTCTCCAGCAAGTAAGTGTAAGCACACCTCGACTTGCAGAGCTAAAATACATACAGAAGGTAATGCATGTCAAAGACTTTCAATTACTGAGTAGGTAAGTAACTTTCCTCTTAGCACACTACATGACTGAGTCTTAATTGAGCATCACGTTCCTCCTGGATGCAAAAGCAAAATCAGTCAGATAGCTCAAGCATGCCTGACAGAGCTATTTAAAAGATTCTGACCATTAGTTATCACTTCAGTGATAGCACTTCACTTTTCATACTGACATGAAAGGTGACAGAGGAGCTATTTTCTCAGTCTCTTGCTTCTTCACAAAAGGAGACAAACATCAGGTACAAAATATTCAGAAAACTGTTAGCTGTCTTTTTCACCATCTCATCTTCATCTGACTCTAATCTGAGTGTTGGGTTTGAGGTGGGGAGTGTACATGTCTGAAAAACAAATACTCTTTTTAAGATTTTCAAAGGACAGACTGTACATGAAAAAGGTGTTTACATATGAATGATTACACTGATTTTTACTGTGTGGGCTCCATATAGATTTTGCTCTAAAATTCTTAGACCCAGATACTTAAATATATGTATTAAATCTTTTTAATGTTTGGGGTTTATGATACAGTAGCCAGCAAGACTGTGATTGGCACAGGTTTTCCTCCTTTGTTGTTAGTGAAAAAGTGCTGTTTCTCAGACCAATGGTATCCAGTGTAGTTAGGCGCCTAGTTTTATGAAAAGGTGGAGAATACAATTTGAGGCTGGTTTTATTTAAAATTAAGCAATTCCTCAGCGAATCTTTTTATCTGGGTCTTCCTTTAACACACACACACACACACACACACACACACACAGAGAGAGTCTTCACATTAATGCCTTTCATTTTAACTAAAATGAAGACATACAGATAGAAAGTCCGGTGGGAGCATATGGCTGCCTTCAACTAGCCAATGGGAGGTTACAAAGAAGATGGAGGCAGATTCTTCTTGAAGGTCCACCGCCTAAGAATGAAAAACAGTGGACATGAGCAGTGTATTTGAAAGTCCAATTAGATGTTAAGAAAATTTTTTGCACAATGAAGGTGTCTGAATATCAGAACAGACCACTGAGACAGTTTGTGGTATCTCCATCTTTGTTGATACTCAAAACTTGATCGAGTCAAGGCCAAGCAATTTGATGTAACTTGTAGATCCGTCTTTGAACTTACCCCTGCTCTGAACAGAATGGGGATATGAAAGGGAGGTCGGAGGTGAACTAGATGACATTCATAACTTCTTTTAATCTGTTATTCTATGAGTATACAATTCTGCTTTGCATCCAGTGAGTTACTGAGATCTTTTAAGGAGCAGAGATTGGCATCTCTGGGCTGTGTCTGGATGATGTAAATATCCTCAGGCATGCCTGCAAACAATAAAGGTCAATTCTCATGTTGTGTGTGATGTTATATGACCCAGAAGAACCAGAAGAGAGGCTGGTGACATTTGAGGATTTGATCAAAGTCTTTATAGAGGTTAATATATGCATAGTGTCCAAGGATTAAGTTTTGCTCCAATGCCCTTTAGAGTTTTACATACATTTCATTTACCATGAGGGAAGTGTGAAAGAGTCATTTGAAATGCTGAAACAAGTCTTATCAAATATAGGTGGGTTACAAGCATTAGCAGATACAAACGCAGATGTCTAGACAAATAATACCCAAAGTATTTATATCTCTCTGAAAATTTGCACCTTTAAGGGCGAGAGCTCCAAACCAAACTCCCTGACCTAGCAGTAGAATTACTTATTACCCAACCTGAATCTCAAACCAGGAATCAAAGTACTTAGTGTCTGAAATGTAAAATGGCCTCCACTCTTCTTCCTGGGGAGAAGGAAATTGGACAGGATGGGTAATGTGGACAGATCAGAAGGATATAGTTCAGTTATATCCTTTTAGATAAAAGACGACCATGTGAGAAACCTAAGAAGAGAATAGAGAAATTAAAGGAATAGATATTACCTGATATTGCTTTGTTAAAATCTGGTGCAAGCATACATACTCTGGAGCGAAAATGCTGCAAATTAAAGCTGTATCTCAGAATTTTTTTGTAATTTTTTTTCTGACAAAATTCTGGGGGGATTCTGACAAAAAAGGAGGCCCAGTGCACAAGTTTGCGATGCCAGAAGAACTGGATAACATTAAAGATCATCTATTGCTTGCATTTCCTGACATTTTCATGTTAACACATGAGACTAAAAGGGGAATCACAGAGTAAAGATTTTCCTGTCACAGGCATGATTATTTGCTACCTGACTTAATTTTTCTCCCAAACAGAGAATCCTCCTAAAAATGACACATAGTTTTTAACATGCAGTAAGACCTATCTGACCTCCTTCTGAAAATATTTGCTGTTGGCAAGGACACCTCTTTGCTGTCACCTATACTTCTGATGATGTCTGAGGACTGCAGCCAGGAAGATACCGTCACTGCTATGTAGTCTATGTAAGTGACAAATTAGTGTCGAAGACATTCAAAGCTGTTTGGCACAAAGATTTCACAGCTTTCTATGTGATTGCGATGATTTTGTTCACTGATCTCCTAAGGCTGTTTCTCACTCAACTCATAATTTGTCATAATTAATTTACCTTTGGCCATAAGCAATTGGCAATTTGAAATAGAAAGTGGAAAAGGCACTAACATATTTGTCATATTTGTTTCCAAAGCATCCAATGACTCGATTTCTTTCTAGAAGATAATCATGTTTGAGTGGCACTTATACTTCCTATATTTCTGTGTAGCCACTGTGAGGGTAAAAAATACGGTACAGAAGAAATGTGTATGTGCTTTATGTGCTTGCATGGAATTGTACCATGTCCTAGATTTCTTTGAAGTGGCAATAATAATACTATAATAATAATCTTGTCTTTTGCCACCCTAGAAATTAAATCTGAAAAGAAAAAAATACCCCTAACTTGTTCTCTATTTTTTAACTAGATACATGAATGAAACTAATTTCACGTGCATGGGCAATGCCTGCTGGAGAATCACACCACCCAGGTGCTTTCTAAACATGAATAGTTGCAGTTTTCTATTCTCTATGTAAGATATTTGGAAGCCTTAGAAGAGTGAAATGGCTGGGTGGCAGCACTTCTTGCAGGGATGGGAGAGAGCTCTCCGAGAACTGTTAGTGGGTCTGTAGGCTTCTGGATAGGCTAGACAAAGTGTTTAATGCTTTCATGGCAGCTGAGGTATTTGGGGGAAGAAGCAGAGCTGCAGCCCATGCATTTAGAAACATACTGTCAGTCAAACCAAGACAAAAGCACCTTGATATCTGTCATACCCTGCATTAATCGGTAGGATGAGACTATCATTGCTAGAAGGGATCAGAGTTTGTAGCTATTTTATTTTTGTTAAGAAGGGAAAAAGAAATTCCTCTTTTCTTGCAAAGCTTTTATGAAAATCCTGTTGCTAATGATCCCGTTCTAAGAGAACTGAAGCTCTGTGGGGGAGTTGCTCAGTAGACATAGCTCAGCAGGGCAGTGGCTGTGGCTAGCAGATTGTACAGCAAACACAGCTGGTGAGAGCATCTCTAAAAAATAAATCCAGACCAAATCTGCAATATTTATTCTTTTGTGATGCATCCAAGATTGTCTGGATGTGTAAGAAAAATGTTGGGAAAAGGTGGGGGGTAAAAAACTGAAAAAATAATCTCCCTGGTAGAAGTTTGTGTGCCCACACAGAAGCCTTGATGTTATAGTTCCTAAGGAGCAGCTCAGGCAGGAGTCTCCAGAAACCCTCCACTCTCTCTGCATGGGGGTGGTTGGACCACACCTGGATAGAAGCCTCCCTGCCTTTTCTGAAACATGCTGCCAGCCAGACTGTGAAGGAGTAGCTTTGCCCCATTACCTGTGTGTATTACCAGCGTGATGGATCTTCATATGTTGCTTGGTGTTTTTCACAATACAGTCATGAAGCATTATGTTTAGTTCTGACAATCAGTTCTCAAAACGAAGGCCACAGAGTCTCTCTCAGGTTTACAAAGACTGAGGCTTGTAAGCCATTCCTTTTTCTTGAAGCACTAATAGTGCATCTTTTTTGGCATCTGTTGAAAAATGTATTTTTAAAAAGCAGTGAGGGTCAGTACTGCTGGGACTGGCCCAAGTACCTGTCAGCAGCAAATGTGGCACAAGGGTCAGTGGTTGCCATTGCTACCCTAAACTATTCAAGTACAGAGCTTACTAAATGCTGTCCTACTACTTGCAGAAAAAATTCTTAATTACTTTCCTTTAGCCCTCATTTTCTTTTCAGAGAGTAGAGTTATGATGACCTTCTCTTCTTGGATGGCTGCTATATAAACCTGAGTCTTCATTCATATTTAGCTGAAAGGATTTTCATCTGGTACCCTGCAACAAATCAAAAACCTGCAGCAACCTGCGAATATTTTATAGTCAATCTAGCAAGACTTTGCAGTTTCATACTGAGTAGTAATATATGACCTAGACAAGACCCTGACAAGGGCTTGTGAGAAAACCCATGCAGCTTCAAAATGATTGCTTTGAATGTAGGAAAGAAATACGGGCAATCACTGGCACCCCCTGACCCAGGGTAGTCTTCCGAGAGATAAGTATACAGCAGGAGACAAAGAACATCTGGGATCTGGCAGGTTTTGCAGAAAGGTCATACCACTTGAAGCTGAGATTTAAGTTGATGTACATATAAATAAAACTTTGGAACATTGCCCTCAGTGGAGATGAGGGGAATGGCTTGTTCACCCTCCAGGGACGAGGGATTTTAAGCATTGCCAGAAAGAAGTGTCTGGAGACCATGTCTATCTTTCAGTATCCAAATAACCAAAATAGCTTCAAAAGTAGAGCCCTTAAAAATCAAAGGAAGGCTTTGCATGGTTCTGAGCATGCAAAGCCTGGGAGACATGCAGTGCCTGGGAGAAATATACCTAACTGCTGGGAGGTTCTCTGTTGTCTCTTTTAGAACTTACACAGAGGAAAGCTGACTGCATCAGGGATACATGACAGGAGGCTATTGATAGCCAAAATAAGCTGTGAGATACAGTATCACTGTCCTGCAGAGCCGTATGTCCTGCACTTACAGACCTCCTGCTATTAATGGATGAATGGAAAGTGTGTCCTGGGGCTGGAGCTGGGGTGTGATGGAGAATAATCTTCAGCAAGATACTAATCTCTTTCCTATTGCTTAGCACCACTCTTCAGAAATAATTCAAGATGTGCTTAAAAAGAGGCATAGTCACCACAGAAGGAACTTTTACAGGCATCTGGGTGAGAGCTGGTGAGGCTCTGCATTGCTGTTTCCAGTGTAGCATTACAAACCCTTGGCCCCAGAAGGTGCTCCTGGTCCCAGAAGGTGAGTGAGAGAGCTAGACTGAGGTTGCAGTACACAAATCAGCAGTCAGGTGTGTATCAAGGGATACCCTAAAATCCTGTCTCTGGAAGGTGGAGCCACCTAAACCTAGCCAGCTAGAAATGTGAGCACAGCGGGCAAGGCAGTGCTTGAACTATTGCTGGTATATTTAGTATATTATAACCATTGTTAGTTATATTAATGTGTGGTTGCTATAGCTTGGATATACTCCAGTGCTTACATTTTCTGTTGCCTGTCAATGTACTTTCAACACCTATTCAGCACACATATTTTAAATTATATTTCTGAGCTTCTTCAGCTTCCTATGCCAATTTAGTTGCCTCAGTGTTTTGGACTCAACATTGGAATCCAGATGCTTGAAAGTTTGGTATTGTGAGAAATAACCATCAGGCACGCAAGTCCTCTCTTGAAACCAGCCCATGGTGATCACAGGGCAAATGACTTTTTCAGACGACATCTGATTTCCCTGCACTTAGTATTCCTATATGCCCACAATACTGCAGGTGGTTTATATAAAATTAGATCATAAATAAAGCCCAAAAAAACATCTCTTTAACAGTGACATCATAAAATACGGTGGTTATTGCTTCTCAGTGGTTTCAAAATCAAATTTGCTTTCAATATAAATAAAATGCTGTGAGATTTTTACCTAATTAGCAGCCCTCCTTTGAAACAGGAGGGAGCACTTTATTTCTAGCTTGGGGATTATTTCCAGCTCTGAATGAATTGCTTTAAAGGCACAATAAAAAAACAACTGAGCTAGCTCAAAATGGAACTGAGGGAGACAGTAGATGGCATAGGGAGGCCTGCACACAGCATGTTGATGAAACTTTACATATCTGGCCCATTGGTTCCAGCTGGTGCAATGAGCCAACTGACTGAGTACCCCCATGAGCGAGCGAGACAGGTGGAAGATGATTAGCTGTCTGCAGATGTATTACAGATCACCTGAGGCAGCTTGGGTGAACTGGGAAGGGCAGGTGTGAATGCTATCAAATATTATATCAGCATCAAAATGGAAAGAGTGTAACTGCACTGTGGGAGGTCATAGGTGGCCATTAAGCTGTGTTATAGGATCTTACAAATCTCCAGCAGGCCTGGCTTGCAATTATAGCCCCAAATAATATTTTCATCTATGCCTGAAAAGGCAGACACCACCTCTTCACTCCAATAAAACCTTGCCACACACCTTTGTCAGCTGAAGACTGGGTCGCTGTAACGTACTCTATCTGGAGTGACCTACTGAATTCACTTGAAAAATAGAGTAAGCATAGAATATAGCCACTGCTTCACTGCTTTCTAAGATGTATGCTATGCGAAGAACACATTACACATTCATTTGGTCTTCTGTACTAATATACTACCAGTGAAATTTTTATCAAGATCTATTTCAAGTTTTATCTGTTCTGCTGGAAAGAATATTCCCAGTTAACTCTTTATCTTCTGAATTAACAGCCCTGAATTTGTGGATGTTACAAACAGACAGAACACAGTTTTAAAACTTCTGCAAAGGGACTTTCACCCATCGCCCCTGAATTTTACTAAAGATGGAAAATAACTGGAAAATGACAGAGGGAGAACCCATTATTCCTTGCTGGAAGCCTGGATTCCCACTGCAGTAATTTCGAGACGCCAGTTCAACCTATTCTGAGAAAGTACATGGTCTGGATGGTTGTGAGATTGCCTTTGTTGCCTTTACACAGAGCCTAGATGTCCAGCTTGGGCTCATCTTTTTTTAGGCTGCTGAAGTTATGTACTTCATTTGCAATTTGCACATCAAACTGGACCCATCAAAACCAAGACCTAAACAATACAGATATAGGTGCAGAACTGCTTACTAGCAGACTACTTCAACAGCATGAAATATGCTCCTCTAGGAGAAACAAAAGCTATAAATGAGGAATAATTGATATAGAAAGCCCTGTGCTATTTAGAAAGGGATGCATGGGGAAGAGGATGAACAAGGGAAGCAACTACGTCATGGCAGTCATAGATCCTTGAGAGAACCCCAGCCAAGCTCATTACAGACCTGGGGCTGGATGGCAGTGCTATGTCAATTGAACAAGTTAGTCCTGTGGAGAGGCAGGTCAGGAGGTGCATAACAGTGCTAAAATATCTTTATTGCCTCTAGAACCCAAGCTGGCAGCTTCCCATGGTGTGGCTCAGTGCTGGGCGGCAGAGGTACACCAGCTTACTCAGAGCTTTTAGTCTGTGTTACTGCAGAGTACAGAGCTGACCCGCAACATATTTTTAATTGTAAAGTTTCAAATCTGGAGGGAAAAGAGCAACAGTATCTCCTAGAACAATCAGAAACCATTAAGGACTTTGCATAAGGAGAGTGGGAAAAAAGGAGACCTGAAAGAGATGGCAACTTGCCACTAGGTTACTCATGGGTATTAATAACAAGTAGACCCACAGGGGAAAAACAGCGGCTGCAGGATGAAGTCTTGTCCTAGAAAGTATCTGCTTTCCTCAGATGAAAGCCTCAGGGGTCTGCCCCTCTTCTACACTGCAGCTTTTAGGCATATTTTTATTTCAATAGAGTATCATGGAAATGAGCTGGAAATTAGCCAGTCTCATTCTTTCTTTTCAGCTCTATTTTACAGTACAATGAACTCTGCAAGCTCCCAAGGCAGATAACTCTTCTGCTTGTTGCTTTTTGCTCCCTGATAGTTACAAGCCCCTCGATTAGCTTGTGGCCAGAGGCACACCGTGGTTCTGGAGGGCAGCTCCCCTAGTCGCCATTTGGGAACATGAACCCTGAAAGATGATGCCTGCTTTGCCTTCAGAAATCATAGTCGTCCTGGTGTGTCAAGACAAAAGCTCCTGATGCAGTTTTTATGAATCCTGAGACCTGAGCTCAGAGCTCACAAGTGCAGGGTGGTGTGGCTAAATAATGACAATGAGACGATGCACAGCTTTGGCTAAGTGAGATTTATGGCTAGGGCTGTTCATGATGCAGAGAGTTTGTCACTGTCAAAAGAGAAAGAGAAAACAGGGTCTGTCCATTTTAAACAGTTAATTGTAGAGGTTGTTCTCTGTTAAACGGAGGTACAGACATGCAATGTTCAAGATTTTCTTTCCTGGATGCTAAAACCGTCTCTGTTTATAGTGCAAAGTTTTCAGTCTGCAAGTCTGAAAAACTCAGCTATATGTATATGAGATATACATATATGATAAAAATATACAAATACCTCTATAGTTTTATGAAAACATTCAGATAAAGACAATCCCAGATGCTTCAAATGCTTTTGGTTCACCATAACATCTGGCATAAAAATAATGCTCCAGCATAGCTGTGGTACATCAGAAATGAAGAGCTTCTATTAATCTCTCAACAGTGATCTCGCAGACAACATATTTCAGTTTTTATTAATATAGGTGGACAGCAACTTAATTTTGCAGAAGGGACACATTAAATACGCTTTTTCTTCACTAAAAAAGTCCAAGAGATAACAGACTTTTTGCCCTGCAATGAATGCTATTTACCTGCACTAGTTTACATCTTGCTCATTTCAAGTATAACTTAATGGGAAAACCTCTCAATTTTTAGATAAAGGTTTTGAATGAAAATGTATTTCATCCAGTTTGAATGCAAATATTTTGTGTGTGAGAAAATGTACTTGTATGGTGAAATGAAGCACTCACAGCTTTCCTATCTGTAGAGGAATAAGAACAGATGGACTTAATCTGACTACTAGTCCTTTCACCTTGACATATCACTTATGCCATCTCTATAACAACAACCAGGAAATCTAGATAGAGTCTTACAAGAAAACACCAGAATTACTTTTCTTACATTCCATGACAGGTGGCATAGAAGTGTTTTCATTTAAAATATGATTTGCACCAGTTTCCTTTTGCTCAAATCAGCTAGAGTCCATTAGTGAGAAATAACTTGGCTTTTATTTTAACCAGATTCATAATCCATGAATAAATTACTGCCTTGTAACTCTGTAGGAAATAAACCTAATTCTGTGTCAACCTGCGGCTTGCACACAGATAGGTCCCTGTGCAAACAGCCCAGTGAAGTTGAAGGCGACTCACAGTGTGAAATCCAGAAGTGCCACAGGCAGGCTGCTGAGCACCCTCGTGCTTCAAAGAAAGAATAACAAGAAAATGCTGTTGAATTTCTCAAGATGTGTGGTGAATAACAGCACAGAGTGCTTCGCTTCTTGGGGGACTGTGACAGGATTCAGAGTTGCCTAGCCCCAGCAGAGAGATAATTGCTATAAGTCATTAGAGAGGCTCTTTTCCATTTTTCATTACTGGAGCAAAATTTTATAAACTATGTTGAAGGGAATGGGAGCTTTCATTTCCTGAGGCTGCACATATAATAACTTTATTTCAAACAACCAGTTGAACCGACCTATACTGGTCATTACATTTCCTGTCTGCTTGTCTTTTTGTAGTTTAACTTCCTCATCAACTTGTGCCTAGTTTTACATGCTTTTTCAATTTCGGTTTCTTGAGGCATACAGCAAGTAAACTCACTGGCAGTGATCAGTTAGCACAGTTTCTATAGGCTCTTTCTTAGAATAGCCTAGCCAACATCTAACATCAATCCTACATCATTTATGTTTCAGCTGTGCAAAGAGAATGTTTTCACACTGGGAATGACTTTGCTTTAAACTATGTCCTATTTTAAGATAAGCCTATTTATTTTCCCCATGCCGCATTTGCTGATCAAAAGCACTTACATCTAAACAAGTTTTGTTTCTTATAGATGTTTTGCTTGTGTAACATTAGTCTACAGTACAACTGCTCACGAAGCTGAATTTGTAACTAACTCAGCTGCTGTATGGATAGCAACAGCCTGTGACAGAAAAAGCAGTGTTAGTACTCCACTTGCAGGTTCAAGAGGAAGGCAAAGCTGTGTGAAAAGTGTTAGAAAAAGGGAAAAAAAAAAAAAAGGATTGCATACTACATCCTTAAAATCCAGGAGAACTTTACCATTGTGATTACTTCTTTAAGATTTGGCTTACAATAATGCAAGCAGTCAAGCTGAAAGTTGGTATTCAAACTGCAGAAACAGAGAACTGGAAAAGTGCAGAGCACCACAACAATCAGTAGGCTGCTAAGTGGGAGTGACATTCTCCAGGAGTCTTGCCTGGACTGTGCGGACCTACAGATGCATTCCAGCTTCTGCAGTGTTATTCATCAAGCAAGGAAAGCAAGGAGATACCCAGCTATGATTTATTTTTAAAGCTGCACTTCAGAATACAATTCAGAACCACCCTAAAACTGGAGTATTTCATTTTTCTAAACCTTTGAAATCTGCAAAATGCAGCTGCAATTCAGCTTCAACCTGAGACAGCGGACTGGGTCAGAGCTTATCGTACTTCATTTATTTGCCAACTCTGTTTCTAGTCCTGATCAGGATAAAGAAGAAACATATGAGAATCATCTGCCTCATTCATATTTCTTGCCTGCTTTCCAAAGGAAATATGGTTTGATGGCCAAGGGCTGGAGTGGTCAGGATCTGGATTAATTTCTGACTCAAGTTCTTGCTGCAAGAGCTATAAGTTTGTACAATTCTTAGATTAATAGATCCTGCATTTTGTTGGGAAACCTAAAAAGGATTATAACCATAAAAGTAAATAAGAAAATAGTCCCACAAATTTAAACACAAAATGTTTAAATTCAATCAGGTGTGGGAGAAAATGTAGAGCCACTTTTTATTTTATCTGAATGGGCTTACCCATCCTCCTTTTATGTACATATGCTTCTTGGGTTCAACTATTTTCAGAAGATACAACTTGCCTCACATTATCTCACAGATGGCTTTCAGCCCTTTAAGAAATGTATTATGCAAGTCAAATCTCTCAGATGTTTACACTTCCTTTCAAGGTGTTTTTAGCAATTTTATCTCATTTTATTTTCCTACTTAGGAAAACCTGGCAAAATATCAAAAGAAAAATGTGCAGATGAGTGCTCTTCATGGAAACTAGATGGATGCTTAGTACCTTCTCAAACCAAGCTAACCTTGGGCTTTCTGATTAGCTTGTTGAAATTCAAATTAATTTCATGCTCCTGGATCCTTTCAGGATTAGCACCTTTTCTAATGAAGAGCAAAGTTAGCTCAAACTGTCTTGTATGATGCACCCCAAAGGCTTATAGATGGTGATTGTGCTGGTGAAAAGCACTCTTGGCTCTCCTTTTATATTCATAAGTGGGCTACCCAAGGCTCCCTCCCCTGAATTTGCAGTGCAGAATAGCAGTTTACTCTCATGGGGGCAGCTAGCATGGCATGCTCTGCACTCTAAGTGGCAGGATATATTTACTAGGCAGGATTACTGTGCTGCTGTCCCATATCATGTAGGCCAGTAGGCGCAGGGCATTAAGAACCTTCTTGCGCTGATCATATCTTCATGGCCTTTCACACCCAAAGCCTACAGATAAATTAAAAACTGTACATATGGGAAAAAGTAAAAACTTAACTGCTTGCCCTCTTTGGCTGCTGGAGATAGAAAGAGACAAGGACACACCTTGTGTTCCCATACAAAGGCCTCAAGAGCTTTGACGTTCTCTGAATCTGCATGTAAGCATACAGCCGATTCCCAGAACTGAAATTCCTGGCCACCCTGAAACCCTCCTGTCTCCATATTCACAACACAGAGCAGCCTGTTTAGGCCTGTCCTTATTGTTAATCAGGGCATCCTTGATGGAAAATCCAGCACCTTTCTCCGCATCACTTTCTTGATGTCTGTCATACTCCATTAATGAGTTTTTGCTTGTCTAGCATGGATCCCCACACTAGCCCATGAAAATCATTGCCTTTCTTTTTCACAAATTGCCATTCAGTCATAGACATGTACTGTAAAATAAAGTGAGTTTAGTTCCCTGAAAGTTATAAATGATGGCATATGAAAGAGAATTAGGGTAATTTGAATTATTTCCTGTGCTGGGCTAGCCCCTATAAAACTGAGTAGAAAAGAGAAATTGCTTTGACTAAGCAAATATGGTAGTCACATAAAGAATAGAGCTAACCATATGGAATATCAGAATCTTATTTAAATAAACATACTCTCTAAACCAGAAAACCATTCAAGTGTTAGCAATAAAATTTTAAAACACTGCCTCATCTCTCCATTTGTCTCTGCAATTCCTTTATACCAACATATTATGCCTATGATTTCTGCCTGACAGACCCTTTCCCTATTTACCTCTAGCTGAACTTCAATCTGACTTTTAACAGCTGCCTAAAGATTCATAGTTGGGATTCTTTGCTCTGTCTGATTTCTGAAGACAGGAAAAGCTTGATTAACTTATCCTGGTAAGTTACTATGGCAACTTCCACCAGTGCAGCAAGAATGAAGCATTCACAGGTATGTTCCTATCAGTCCACATTTCCCCTGACTATGTAATTTAATCCATTAAAATTAAATGGTGAATTGCGCAAGTGAGGGCTGAGCCTTAGACTCCTTGCTGGAAGTTTCGTTAGCCTGGATTATAGTATAAGTATTGCTTTCTTTGTTATAAAACACTTCAGCAAGCCAACAACTAGCAGAGTAAGGTATCAAAACCACGTAACATTGCATTCAAAAGTGAAATAAACCCTAAAGAGAACCTTAGTGCTCTTAATCCTGCAATTTGTCACTATTAACAGTAAAAAATGACAAAATATTCCTGGCTGGTTTAGGGCATGGCTACCTGAGCAAGTGCAAAGCAAATCTGGATTTTCTAAGCATCAGACACTCTACTGCTTCAAGTGGGGAAAAAATACGTGGGTGCATGGTCAACATGGAGCAGCTGAGCCCTTCCTGAAAGCCTGACAAGTTCACTTGCATCTTCTGGACAGCTTCCAGAGTGTTTGTGGCCACCTGTCAAGGTGTAAAGTTCAGCAACTTGCTCAGGTCCTTAGCATCTACCGAGTACCAGCAGGGTATGGCTCATATCCCAAAGCGAGAGGACAGCCTTGGTCATTTGGTTTGGGAAGGCAGAGTTATATCTTAGGGTCATTACAGGACACTAAAATATCTTGGTCACATCTTTTTTGCAATGATGCCATTGTAATCTCTGTTTTCTTTCTGATAAAACGAATGGCTGAGAGAGGCGAGAGAATGTTTTAGCATGGGGATAAATGGCCTTGAAGTGATTATGGTGTCTTTGCCATGGGGTGACATTAAGGAACAAATGACATTGAAGGATATGTCCCTATATATCATTAACTATTTTCTAGATTTCCGAAAGAGTGTTGGCCAGCCGTGTTATTTCACATTTTAGCACAGAAATAAATCAGTATTACAACCTGTGGGAAATAGGATTTTTTAAAAAAGTGCTTCCACAACTAGCTTGAGAATTCCAGGGGTTTTATTCCAGGACATTACCAAGTAATTTTGCAGCTGGTCACATTCCTCAGAGATCTACTGCACATTTCACTGGCAGCATTTTTAATTCAATCAATCCATCTCCTATATCCAGCTGATTTCATGATAAAAGAGATTTTTGGGTGGCTCAGTTTTGCCATGCTGATTTTTATCAAGCAAGGGGTGACTTCATGAAAAGCGTGATGAAGCTGAGTTCACTATTTTCCATCTAAAAATAAAGGTCTTTACCTGGATGTACTTTAGCTGGCCTGGGAATAAGGAGCTTCGTGGGACTGTGACAGGAGCTGTCCTCTTTCCTAGCAATGTGGACATTATAATGGGAGAGATGGGCTGCAGGTAAAAACTGCCATGGTTTTCCAGTCCCATCAGTACTTGTGAAAGTGCTCTGTTCCGGTATTCACAGTCTCCAGGAGCCCTGCGCCCTGGACAGCATTGCTTCTCTACTACTCTGCACTTAGAGGTATAATGATCTGAATTGCTCGGGCATAAGTGAAAAGGGGAAGACTTTCTCCTCCTTCTCTTGTAAACTTGGATATTATGAAGATCATGCTTTACAGAAACAGCTGATTAATTTTTCTGGATCACTTCATTCCAATAGTGCAAATGAATGGTTAGAAAATCATAGAGAGACAATAAGCAATGACTGGGAACCCAGAATCCTCTACTTCAGAAGAAAAAGATGCCTGAATGATCTCATTAATGTGTTCAAGACAGGAACATATTTTTAATACGTGTTCAATGACCTGCACAGGGTGACCCCTCGTTGCCAAAAACAAATGAAGTAGAAATACCATCAAGGTGTATGATAGTAATTTCACAGTCTATACAGGTTTGTAGACCATGAGCTCCATAAAACAGAGTGTGAGAATGAAATTAATTTCACAGGATGTCAGTGTCTATGTCCAAGCTACAAACTCTTCTGCAGTCAATGGTGAGAAATAGGAACTGAAGGGTGCAAGTGTATCTTAATCCAACAGACACTTTTAAATCAGATCAGCTGTACCCTGAAAATGCCTATATCTCTCAATTGACAGTAAAGGATACATTATTTGGGTAGCTCTAGGGTTAAATACCTCCTTTTGATCAACTGGACTTTATCTGAAAGAATGAATGAATACCAGTTGAAAGGATTTTTATGTACGTATTATTTCTAAGATTATAAATGTTCTCTGATTGTTAAGCTCATTGACATTCACTGTGAGATCATGGGAAAGGAAGTTTCTTTCAGGTTCATTTATTATGCAGTGATTTTTTTTCCTGTGAGTGATTGCTGCTTTTTTCAACAGGAGAAATATGTTTCTCAAATTCCTGTTATTTCTGCATATCTATCACACTTTAATATATGAGTATTCTAGGTATGTTATACCAAAAAAGGCAATGCACCTCAAGCAATTAGCTTTTTACTTTAGTCACTGTAGCAGTTACTTAGGTAACACAGTTATCATGATGCACTGCAAATTTTTGTGGGCTTGAATGTTTAAAGAGAAAAACAACTTTAATTCCAGTCTGATTTCATTTGGGTTGCTATATAGTATTTATTCTGTCCAAATACATAATAGGAAAGCAAAATTCTGAGCACTTTAAAGTAAAGACAATTACCCTAGGGACTGCTAAAAGCTGGTTGCATATCAGCACTGTGGTTTGCTCTGACACAAATGAATAGCAATGTCAGTTGTTCATCAAGCTCTGGCAGCGTGTAGTCTTGCCTTAATTTAAAAGCTCCCAGTGTTGCCACATCAGGTGGGTGTCCAAGAACCCCACCACAGACAGTGGAGACCTGGAGGGGAATTCTGCACACAAGTATCTACCGCCTTTGGAGACCTTCCCTCTCTTCCACATGCCACACTATAGGTCTTCAGTAGGTTTTGCACCATACTTGAGACTGTCACGTGAATGACCTAAATGCCTCTCTGGACAGCCTAAGATCTGTTAGTCAGTGGAGTGTAGGGAGTTATTCAGGTGGACAGCTGCCTCATTTTGGTCTTATTTAGGACCTTACAAGTAGCTCCTAGATCCCTCATTCAATACAGACATAAATGAACCTAATGTTATTTTGGAGCCCTCTGGAGTGTTCAAAAGGCTGAAGAGCTTCTGTAAGGCCCTCATCACATCTGTTAGCTCCTTGCAGGTATCTAGATAGTTCAGGGCATCAGGCATCTCACTTAGCATGAGGCATTTGTGTTTAAGCAAGTGAATTCTGCCTGTTATTGACCACCTTGACCAACTCTCTGTTGCTACCATGGGAGTTCAGCTCCACAGAGCACATATATTATAGACATTGAACAAAAGACAGCAAAACTCCGTTTCTTATGTACCTGAAATGACATGTACATGACATATACTCAGTGCAGAAGCACCAAAATCCAAGAAACCCAACAAAGACATGTACACAACAGTCATTTATGACTGCTGCCAGCAGACTGCAAAGCCACCGAACATGATGAACTTGTGAGCATCTACTCAGTCCCCAGTGAGCACACCTAAGTTTTGAATTTTACAGCCTCAGTCACATTCACTTCAGTAGGGCTATTTGTGGAGAACTCAGGTATTGACTGATCAGCAGGGGTTAATCTAACTCAGCTCTAGCCCTCTGTAAGCTAAGTATCTTGTCAAGCCTGAAGTTGTTCATAGTTGACAGAGAAAGAGTGGCACTTCCAGGGAACTATTCATGCAATCTCAGGCAGATGTCTACATTAGACTGGGAATTATGCTCTGCAAATGCCTGTTTTCTTATCCAGCTGTGAAGGGATTCCATAGCACTAAGTCCCAAACCTGTAGCTGGGGCTGTCTATTATGGAGTGCTTTAGTACATGCCAGTGTCCAGAGAGGGATCTGCTGAAGCATTTTGTGGGTATTCTTCCATTTCTCATGGTGTCTAAGTATATGGAGTATATGTATAAGTATACAGGAGCTATGCATTTTGCCCTAATGTGGAGCCACGGCGCTGCTAGGGTCTACACCCAGACCTAGGATCCAAGAAGTGCTGCTGGATCTGCCAACAGATGCACAACCTTAGACTTGCCCTTAGTGGATGATGGATAAAATCAGATATGATGGCTCTTTTCCTTCCCCTTTCCGCAGTATTATTAAATGTCTTACCTCTCCCCATCAGTGAATATCTGTAACTAGCCACTGAAGTTTGCTGTTTATAGGCAGCTACATTCTAGAAGCATTGTATTGCTATCCCAGCAAGCTAGACTGACACATTGATACGACTGGGGGGTGGGAGATAAAAGCTGGAGGAAAATATAGGAAATCTTTCTCAATATGAAATATTTGTTTTTGACTAAAGAAAGTTCACAAAAGGGTCACTATTTGTATGAAGGTAAACCTTTCCAGTCCTTGTATTTTACCTGCCTTCTAACCACTAGTAATACACATAAAAGTCCATGAGGTGTCAATTTCTGTCTATTATAACCAAAGAAAAATGTATGAGATGTTTGGCTTGGGAAATCAGTTTTCAGTCCACTGTAACCTACAATTTGTTGTAAGTGGAGTCTGGCATTGCACGCTTCTGCTATGAGTTCACAATATATCTGTGTGCTGCAGTATAGCAAAATAAAAATAGCTGCAAAAGGCTGGAAAAAATTAATTACCATATAACACATATTTTTATTCGGAGAGTGAGAATCATTATTTGTAATTAATTGAGAAATTACCAAAACTTTAATTCTCTGTTGGCATCCACACTTGTGCACAACTAACTTTTTGCTGAAAAGACATTTTATGGTCTTGAGTCACTTGCACAGAAGGACCTTCTAATTCTCTACTGGTAAATGATCTAGTGATGTGTTATAAATCCATTTTTTATGGAAACTGAGAACTTGTTAGTTGTACTCATATTAACAGTTCAAGAATTCATCACCTTCCAGGCAGGTAGTCAGTTACCGTTGTTACTGTCATGTTACTTGGAAGCATCTAAATGAACATAGTTTATGCACTCAAGTGGGCACACAAGCCTTGCTACCAATTTTTAAACCGCATTTTTGCTTTTACTATCATGTCAAAATGCTAAAGTGCAGAGGATGTTTATAAAGTCACTACATTTCTTTAGCATTAACAAGAACATTAAGAATTCACTTTTCCGCCTGCACAGATTCATGCACAGCCACGTGAAATGAAACATGATCTATCTTTCAGCTAAAAGAGCAATGTTGATGTATTTTCTGCTTAGATTCATCTTCCAGGGGCTGATAATACAAACTTTCTGTATATTGTAAAAGCTATTCATATCCCTAAGACTTTCCTGGGAATGAAACGACTCTCAGTGGGCCTTCACCACCCATCAGGTAAAGAAGTTCAACTAATACTAACAAGTGCATTTTTAGAAGATGTTCCAGCAGGCACTGTGTTCAATAAGACAGACAACACATTACTTCAGGCAAGGCAGACACTGCATGGCAGTCAAGATCATGCATTTTATTTGACAATTAATTAAGGTAGAAATCTTTCCCGTTACTGTTGGAATAGTCTTTCCTTGCTAATACTAAGTAGGGTCTGAACAGCACGCAGACCCATTCCACCTGAAGACAGAAGTGACCACCATAATAAAGCTCTTAGTAACTGCCTCACATGTATTAGGAGTGCAATGCCTCAGATAGATAGAGCAGCATGCAGAACCGTTCAGCTGGGGGATGAAACAGTATCACCATTTTTAAAAACAGGACTTTGGCAGGTCTCCCAGGAGGGTTCTGACAGCCACCATCATTTCATCCACCTTTGCCACCTGAAACTGGTATTAACCATGAGGGCACAGACTTAGATACTGCTTTGGCATCGAAACTGAGGGTAAACAAAACTTGACACTAAGCAAACACCTATTTTGGAGATCCAAGCAGATCCTGAATCTGACACCAAATGACCACAAAAAACGTTGTAAAACATATTTATTAACTGTGCACATTGTACACAGACAGCGAATAAGAAACAGAAATGTTTAAACACACAAAACCTGGAATTGGAGGTGCTGTACACCTTGTGTTTTAAAGGAGTTACCTGCTGATTAACATCAGACAGGGTGAAGTGGCATGTCTAACAGCACAGCACCTAAGGGCTGCAGGGGCAAGTAGCCTGTGGGAAATCAGTGTGCTTCTAAAACACCTGCAGGAACCTGTCATCTTTGCTCTTAAAAGTGTGACCAAAACCTCCTGAGCTATGAAGTCTTTTACAGGTTCATTGTTTGTATTTTCCCAACAGCCTCTCTACGCAGGTGTTTGAAAAATTAATCTCAGTATTTTAAACCATCTAAGATTTATACCTATTGGGTTTTATCCCAAGGCCTCTAGGGAAATAAAATGTTGAGAATAAACATCCTATCTCAGGAAATTGTCCTATCACTGCATATATTTACCATTTCTAGACTCTGGAAAAAATGGATTCTAACAAAACTGAAACGTAAGTTCCACTTTCAGGAATGCCCCAGAGGATTTTCTGTGCAATTCAGATACTGTCTTCGCAGTATATACCAACCTGCTAATTTTAGTCTTTTTATAGCTAAAATGCAAAGCAGGTTTGTTTTTTTTTTTTTAAATCATAGTTTCTACTTTATACAGTTTTTGGAGCACTGATAAGGAATTTTTCACAACAGATTAATTAGGTTACTATTGCATTTTCTTATTGTAACAAAAATCATTACACAATGGAATGAAAAAATAGTTAAAAATATGACTGAATGGACACTTGAAACACATCTCACTTTATTCTTAAAAAAATATTTCAGGGTCTTTTGCTCATAGAAATTGAGACTTTATTTACTTTATTTTAAGGAAAGTAGGAGGGACGATAAAAGAATATTTACCTCCCCAGGGTAAAGAGTGTGAAAGGTTTTCTTTTTGAAACTGGTTGCATGCCCATCCACTTATCTATGCAGCCTCTATACTGTACTTGAATGTAAATCACTTGCAAAATGCCACAGCCAATTTCTCATTTGCCTATCTCTATAGTGTGCATATGCATTATGTATTATATGGTTAATAGTGCATCAGCTCCATAGCGGAAAATCAAGAAGGCTTCCATGTCCTCCTGGAAGAAAATGTGGAATTATTTTGCACACGTCCAGCCAGGTCAGGCTGCAATATATTCTCGGGAGAAATGCCAGATGGATTAAGGCAGCACTGTGCTGTACGGTGTTGCGGTGGATACAGAGGTACTTGGGGCAGCTCAAAGGAGGAGGTAGCATGTTTTTATCAGCATGGGGCTCTCTGTAGACTAATTAGTCCTGCTAAGAAGCAGGATATAGTAGTCCAAGCTAAGTGCCTTTAGGTACTTCACAAGTTAGATGATGCATATCTGCATGGTGCTGTGTGTTTGCCCTCCCCTTGGGCTGTGCTGAACCCTGCTGAGGAGGCCTTCTGTCTGAAATCAGGGAACCTCTAATATTCACAGAAACTTACAAAGCTGGAAAGCATAAGGGAATCTACTTTATCAAGCTCTCATGGAGAAGCTTAGTGGTTTGCTCAGAATCAGACAGCAAGATAGGGGCAATTCTAGGGGGAAAACTCAGGAAGGCCTGGGAGTTTGTTTCCATTGCTCCAGTGCAATCTCAAGGCACAGGACTCAGAGCTGAATGCCACTGTGCTGTCTGCATTGCTGAACATGCATACATGGGGGCTGAGACCATGGGGACACTTATGCCACCTTTTAGCTCACTGAAGGAATACATACCCTCCTTTCTGGGGGTGAGGCATCATCCTTGAAGTGGGAGAATAATACTGGAAGGAACCAGCAGCTCTGGGCACTGGGCAGAATCAAATCAGCCAGAATGCAAAATTACAGAAAGAACTGCTAGCATTTTAGCCTATAAGACACATACAAAGTAAAGATGGTGAAGATGAAACTTAAAGAAGTGCTTTGCCCAGCATTGTACAAAGACAAATGGGAATGAAGGTGAAGAATAAGAATACCAAAGCTTACACCATGTTGCATTGTCCTCCAGATAGTCCTCTGGGAAGCAAGAGGGAAACAGATTCAGGGGACAGGAAAACAAAAACAAAACAAAACAAAATAAACCACAGGTTATACCAAACAGGCAACCACAGAGAAGATAACGAATCTTTATAAGCAGTTGATTCTAAATGAGAAATTTTAGACCACGCTTTACAGAAGCGACAGAGCTCAGTGGTTAAAATTGTTTAATTTCTGACAGTATTCATCTTACTGAAATTCAGGTGTAATTGTTAGATGCCTAGAGTAAGGTTATCACTTTTTGGCATTTTGTAGTAGAGGTATATGGAATGATTTCTCTGAGCTGTTTAAACCTATACTTTATGAAGAGATGAATCATGCTTTGGAAATATGGGATGCCTATTCGGTTGCCTAAACCTATGTTTAGACAACTGAATGAAAGCTTTTATTTCTGTTAACAGTAAAGACTACAGTCATCTATTCTTCAAATCTAGATAGTTGGTTATAGATGTCTACACTATGGATCTCTATATTGAGTCAGAAAAATCCTCGTTTTTGCTTCTGTTACAGTTAGTAGAGAAATAGGGTGGAACACAGTTACCTAAATACAGGCACAGTAAATGAACCTAGTTGTTTTGGGGTATCCCATCTTACTTCCAGCTAGGTCTCTTTGTAACTTTGCTTTCACATCTGGACACCCTGCAGACCATAGGCATCTCAAACAGTGTTAGGTGACTATGTTTATATAGCTAAATTCCACCCAGTGGGACCTGCAGAGAACAGCTGGGGCTCAGTTCTCTTCTACCACTTGGATGCCATGTAGTAGGCATCCTATAGGGTGGTCTGCCCAGCCTTCAACTGCCAGTCAGGAGGGCATGAGCACCCCAGATTACTGTCCTATCTGTGAGCTCAATTGGATGTCTTAGGTACACTGAGGCATCTCAATGTTGCATATTTATGTGTGGATATCTCAGCCGAGCCTTTCATTTTCCAGTCTATGAGAGGTGTCTGTGACAAATGGCGTGAATCACTCTCCAAAAATGTGTGTCTCTCTCCATTCACTTCAGAAAGAGCCTGACTTTTAGGCCCTGTGCTGTGAAGATGTGATTGAATTGCTTGAGCACAGGTATCTTGAACTGCTTGAGATGCTCCAGTGTATTCTAACCAGCTCCCCACTGCTGTTCTATAAGTATATTGGCCTCTTCTAGTCCTGCACCATATCTGCTGGTCCCATGTTTCAGATACTCTGGAATATCTCAGTGCTTTAAACCCATGCTTAGACAATTCTCTCAAGGTCTACATATCTTCCTAAATCTATCTGATAATTTTAGACCAGTTATACCACTGCTTTTGGGGGATGTTTATTTTTTTTTTCACATTTTGCACAATTAATTTTTGATCTATTTCTCATTTATTAGCCTTTGCTTGTTACAGCTATGACAACAACACAAGGAAACTGCTTTTCCTCCTCTTGGAATGGAACAACTGAATTAATCGCACTTAACTCAGCCAAGGACAAAGGAGCACTTTCTCAGATGGGTTCAGTACCTGGTGATTTCAGTGCATGCTTCTTATGAGTTATGCTCAACTGAATTAAGCTTATAAATGGGGATATGAGTAGGAGTAAAAATAAATGGTTCAGAGATGCTACATGTCTGTATAAGATTGAGATGCAGAGGAAATATTTTCTAAAGTTGGTGTCTTCTGAGGACATGCTGTCAAAGACAGATGAAAGCAGAATAGTTTGTCACTTCTTTCGAGGTTTACATCCCTGCATGTTTGGACTTTGCGATGACAGTTTAAAGTTAAGTGGTCTGACAGTATTTTATGAATACAGATTCCAGAATAGACTTCTAAAAGCAGTAATGTAACACTGAACATAACCTGACTCAGGAAAGAACTGCTTCTTATATCTATAATAATCAAAAGGGGTTTTAATTGCTTGACAGGACCATCAAAATACTAATATAGCTGTATGTTGATATTAAGCACTCAGTAAGAAATGCTCGTTGTGCAGACTGCAAAACTGCTGTGAGCAGGGTTCCCCTCGCATTCTGCTAACAGCGCAAGGGTTAGGAGGATCTAAATGAAGCTGGTCCTCCAGGCTCTGTCTATAGTTAATGAAGAGAGATACATGATTCAGGGAATGATTCAGCACATTAAACACTAAGGATCTAATGTAGGCAGGTTTAATGGTGTTCCTGTGAGGCAAGAGTGCAGCATTTACATCCTTCTGGATAAAATTACCCAAGTTTGTGTGAAATGCAGGCAGTGACCTTTCCCAAGTGTTGCTAAGGGATTACAACTCTGAAACAAGGCCTTCTGCTCAAATCCACATAAACAGTCTTTCCTCGCTTCAGCTGAGATCAGTGGCCACCTCTGACTTGAGGGATTGTTGTTCTCAGCCCAAAAGGAGATAACACGCACATCGCTGCCATTTGAAGATGGATTTGATACCAACACTCATCACAAACAGAGCATAAGTCGTTATTCTTTTAAATATCACCAGCAAGAAAAACAAATAGGTATTTGGCTTGAACATATTTTAAAATAACAGCAGCAATGCTAAGCTCTTTGTTTTTTCTGAAATAATGCATGAATAAACTTGGTTAAATCATACGGAGACAAGTTCCCCTTTGAAAATCTACAAGCTATTACGAGTTAGAAAGGATGTTCTGCATTCGCGATTTTCACTAGTTACAGCCTTTAAAGGCTGGCAACATACGACGCATTCTGCTTTATTGAGGATGCTGCTCAGTATTTTCAAAGCTTGCAGTTTAAAAAGGGTATTAATGTGTTAAAGAAGTATTCTCCTTATGTCAATATGGAATGTTTTTTAAACCTGTCTTTTTCATTGCAAAAACACTTGAACTGTTCTTACAACATGTTTAATGCAAGTTCAGCTGTGCTAGCAAGCTTACTTTTTATGCTCTTCCTCCCACCTTCTCTGTTAGCAACCTTTAGGTTTAATGTAGCATGACTGAAACCTACAGGCTTTGGTGACTTTTAACTTCACCTTGGCCAATTCTAGATTAAGATCCAGGCCTCTGCACTGAGTGGTACACAAAGGCTGGTTCTCAGAATCCAAAGTGAAAGGGTAAAATTAAGATCCTGACAAATATGGATTGAAAATTGCCATATAGATTTTTAGCCTGAGATCCTACACTGGCTTATGGAAATGCTGCGGTAGAAAGACCTAAGTCTACCATGGAAGTAAACATCCTTTGTTTCTGTTTCTCCTTTTGCGATAACCAGGCTACACTGCTTCCAGAAGAGCAGAGAACTAACAAACGCTGATTTTTGCTGCAGGGTAATCCCATGTCTTGACTAGAAATGCTATGTTATTTTCTATTTGAATTGCATGAAGACTGACAGAATACAGTAAACAGAATACAGCATAGATAGAGGTGATTGGAAAGATTTTGCACTGTGGAAGACTACTGTGATTGTCAAAGGGATTTTCTGAATGATGGTGTTGAGAAGATACCCAGGTCCTCATCTGAATTAGTATATTTGGGTTCCTGCCCGGCAATTTAAGCTGCATACCAGGGAAACCTCTAGACAACTTAAGGCTTGTGATCAGAACCATAGCAAGATATTCTGGTGCCCTAGTGCAGCCAGCACCTGCCTGGCATGCAGCGGGAGCGCAGCTCACAAAACCTCATATCCCAGGTAATGGTGGCTGTTTCCAGGTAGGGTCTCCTCTCCCCTCATTCTTGCTACAGCCCTGAGCCCAGCTCTCTTTGGCCAGACAGACCAATGCTGTGCAAGTGTTCAGCAATAAGGTCGGCAAGCAGAGGGTGTGTGATACAGTCTGTTTTGATTCAGATGCTTTACAACTCTTTAATTTTGCTCATTGGCTTTACCTCGAGATGATTCCTGAGGCAGTATTAACAGCTATCATAATAAGCCCATTATAAATCTATAGATGTGTAAATAGAAGGAACATCGAAGACTGAAATGTAAATCCAATGACTGGAAGTAAAGGAAATAGTGTTTTATTACAGTCTTCTTTTCAAAATGATAAATTAAATAAAGCAAGATTAATGATCACTGAAGTTTTAGCTGATAAAAGTCAAATTTTGGATGGAATGGATGGAAAAAAAGCAGTGGTAACTTTATAACTAAGTAAATAACTAAAATAAATCAATGTGCCTTTGCAAGTGTGTATGTTAAAGAACTAGATGCTAAAAATTGCTTTAATACATAAAATTAGCTTTAATTAATAAAATTAGCTTTCAGTAGAGGGGCTGCAAATGATTTTGCAG
>WYDI02026244.1:0-13997 GCA_009867235.2 Psittacus erithacus
TATATTTAAGGACAAAACCCCCCCAAACCAACATCCCCACAACAAATAACAGGTTTAATGGAAGAACTGAACATCTCAAAGACCAGGAAAAAAAGCATCCAAATACAGAGCTGGTTTAGAAAGGAAAGTTTTATTTTTAGTTATAAGGTGATTACAAACTCATCTAAAAAAGCAAAGATGACTTAAAAATATCCATATATATTTTATTTATCTAAAAAGCAAAAACAGAGACTGCAAAATACAAACATTTACCATATACACAAAGGCAGGGAGGGGGGTGTTTAGGATTAAATTACACTCTAGGATTGGTTTGTTTTTTCAAACACAAATATTCCATTTTGGAACACACACACACACACAAAAAAAAAGGTTTTAAAATGTTTTAAAAATATTTTTTAAGGTTTTTTTTTATTAAAAAAAGTTCAATTACATTTTGGAGGAGGCCGCTGTCGCCATGGCCTCCTCGCTGTATGTGCTACTCATCACGTTACTGGAGTCACAGTTGCTAGGAATTGAAATAAGAAAGAAATACACCACTGCTTTATTTTAGCCAAATACATCAAAGATGATGGACCACCTCTTACAATGTGAAGTCCCCGGCAATGTCATCAGGTAACAATCACAACGCTACACTGGGATAAAAACAACATCCTATTGAACAACGAGCACTTCAGAACAGTACTGGGATGCTGCGGCGCTGAGAGACCATCACTGGCTTCCAGGACAGGGACAGTAGCAGATGACAAACTCAACTTGCCCCCTCAGGTTTCTATGTCTTATTTTCAGTCTCTCAACAGGATTTTGCCACTGTTCTCTTTTTTATTATTATTATTATTATCATTTTTTATCTTCTATATTGGAAAAAAACAATCATATCTTTAAACATCTCAACTGCAGAAGCAGATTCAGAAACAATATGTATCGTGCCAACAAGTACTACGCGACAGGACCGAAGCCCTCCCCACATATGCACACACACAAAAGCTCACAAAGCTCTTAGCACAATCAAGTTTCACTTTTCTTGACTATATTTCCCCCCTGATTTGTGATTTCTGAAGCTGAGCCATGGTTTCCCTGTGCTGTAAATGGGGAAGTGAGCAGCACTGACCCACTTTGCAGCCCAGAGCCAAACCATGGGGAGGAAGCCTCCAAAAAATGGCCCCTTTCTCTGTTGTCTCTAATTTACTTTACTCCTAAAGCTGTGAAGCTCCTGGCCATTCATTTCTGACACTTTACTGATTGATTAGTTCAAATTAGCCACAGCAGCGATCCAAAAAGGCTCTGCCATTCAATACCACCAATACCCGCAGGCTCAGGCCCTTTTCCAGTTGCAAACCCCATCACTGAGGATTCCCACCTCTGACTGATGGAGATGGTGGAATGGGGTGATTTATTAATGTTTTCCACTGCAAAATGTTGAGCTTGCCTCTTTCTTTGTTGTTAAATGGTCTCTTAAGCTTTTTCCACTCTTCTATTAGGACATGGGTAAACTGAAATCACCAATTCACACTGACAACTGGAAAAACAACTCAAAAAGTTATTTTTGTCCTGGTTTTGAACAGAAATTCAGCTCTTTCATTATTATCGGTTTTCTTTTTTAAGTGGAGAAACATTGTCCATGTACAGGTTTCTTTTGGGCTGCCAGAAAAGAGCCATGATCCGCTGGCGATGCAGGGTTGGAATGGGCAGTTTTCCAGCTGGGACTGGTGCTGGTTATGCTCAAGTCTTTCCTGAGCAAACTTTCCTATCAAGTCAAACTGACCATTGATACCAATAGAAAATCTTTGTGACCAAAGTGTGGAGCTCAGGGGGCCTCTTTTGCACTCGTTAATGTTTTTTGAGGTGTCAAGTGTTACCAAATCACCTGAATGCTTTCTTTCTAAAGCTTACCTTTGACTACAGGAAATAAACCAAGCTACTGGAGTCTGACAGGTCCTGACCTTTACTCATGCAAATATACAAATACACAACTACACATCAATCCTAACCACAGGCTTTGGATGCTGAGTTTGGAGAAAACAAGTCCAGGGCAGCTGCCTCATCCCACACTACATCCAGCCTCCCACACCAGGAGCCAAGTGGCTCCTACAAGGAGCCACGAACATTTTCACATTCAACCTTAAGGCTTCCTTGGAGAGCCACAGCCCAGGATTTTGTCACTCCTTTCCCTCTTCCACAACCTCCAATTTAGGAAAGGCCATTTGGAGCCCCTGGCAGGGTGGCTCTTTGCAGGCAAGTGGTGCCTAAACCTCAATCCTCATCCTAAACAGCTCCGCAAGACTTGACTTAAACACACAATCTATAACCTAGAAATAGCAGCAGTGTCCCCACTTGTGTGCATGCATACGAGGGTGGAAGAATTCATCTATTAATCTACTTAAACCACAGATTTATTTTCTTTTTACTGAAAGTGAGCAACTTCCATTGAATCTCCTTGGAAACGATGTCAGGGTCATCTTCTTCCAAGTGTACATGAGCTGCTGAACTAACTTGTCCGCTCCATTCAATGCACAGCTTATTTAACATTTTATATACATTAAGCCTCCATGAGTGATCCGGCAGTGACCACGACATGTGGAAGCTAATCATCAGTTAGTCAAAAACGTTCCGATCCTTCTCCCACGGATGGAGGTTTGCCATTGATGCAACACGCGGGAGCTTTGAACCCAAGTGTGACAAGCACGACCTCAATGAAACTGGACGTCTCCTGAGCAAACAAAAACAGACTTAAAGAGAAGACTTGTAAAAGGCCTATCGAATGGAAATGTCCATGTGGCTGCAGATCTACTTAACGCTGAGACAGAGAAGAGGAACCAGGAGTATCTGCAGTTGAGAAAGGAGGATGCACACAGGACTGAAAATCACTGCAGAAGATGCTATCCTGATGGTGTCATTAAAGGCTCTGCTGATGGTTGCTGGGGCTTTTTTTGTGTTACAGCAACTGTAAGGCTGCGTCCTTTTTATTTTCCCCTTTCCTCTTTATCTCCTCTCCACAAGAACAGCAGCGAAAATCAGCTTTGCTGAGCCTCTTCAGCACACCATTCCCAACATCCCTCCACTCCAGGAGCTGCGCTGCTGCTGCAGGGTGACCACCAGCATTGTTCTAGAAGGGCCAATACAACTGCTAGGCTTTTGTATTTTCATTTACAACACAAGAACAAACCCATTGTGGACCTACTATCTCACACTTTAAAGAGGACTCATCTAAGTGCGTGGATCTGTTTGGACCAGATGAAAAGGAAAGCTATGGACGAGGAGGGAAACGAGAACAGTAACAACAATAAAAACCAGTTCTACTTATGAAACCATACTGCTTAAATACCAAAATACAAACTACTGGTAAAGTCCCTTACAATAGATGCTCATTCAGTAAGATCATAACTAGTGACAGGTGAACTGAAAAAGTTTGGAGAACTGAGAAAGGTAAGAAACAGGCTGGAGAATCCTGTGGGATAGACATTCCCGTTTACATTTCTACTTCCTCTGGATTTTAGCTCAGCTGGAAATAAACACTGCTGAAACTGCTGTTTTCAAGCCCAGAAGAACCCATGAATACAAAGGTACATGAAATATGAAAAGGTGTGGGGTTTTTCTCTTGGTTTATTCTGGTTTTAAACTCGGGGATCTGGTTCTAAAGATCTCGTGCCAAAGGTGCATTAACTCCCTGGCTCCAAATCAGTTCATCTGTGACTAGTCATGACGTTTTAATATAGAGTTCCTCATTTACAGAAAACAGGTAAAATAGGTCACAAGTGTTTAAACAAGTAAAATAGGGGGGAAAAATCAGTGTTCTTTGCAGTCAGAAATAGGTAGAAAACACAGACTTTGTACAAAAGTGTTTTTTAATAAATTTGGCAGCGGATCATGTTGAAATGCAAATTTATCACCAAGAAAAGCTCAGAAATCTGATCAAAGTGTTAGGAAAACCACCAAAACTGTAAAAATGTGAGTGTGCTCATTGGACCTCAACCCCCAGAGAAAACAATCAGAATTAACTATATCATTGTTGGAGGGTAGAGGGGAGCTGTTTTCCAGAAACCATCATTTCTTAGCTCTTTGTGAGTCGCAGCCCTCCTCTGCATCCTAAAGAGCACAGCAGGGCTGGAGACGGTGACACAGAGAGCGCTTCAATGAGGTTGTTGCACCCGTGCGAGACGTTTTCACTTGGTACATGGAAGCGACGGATTTGAATGGCACAGTTTCTACCCAAAGGGGGCTGGGTTTTAGTAGTTGTACTTTGAAAGGTGTAGTATTAGCCCTCTGGTTCTTCAAGCAAAGACACCCTCCACAATGTGGAGATGGCCAAACACCACCTCCACTCGCTGGAGATGTCTTGGATGTAGCCAAACCATTTTCTTTTCCAAACTAAAGCTCATCTCAGGTCTATAGCACGAAAGTGATGTGCAAACTGTATCTCAAAACGCAGTTGTGTGACAACGTATATATAAAATAAAATAAGAATAAAAATCAAGCATCAGTGTTTCATCTGCACTTACTGAGAAACCATTAAGTTAGACCCCCCCTTAACCCAGTACTCCCTTTTCACCCAGGCAAGTGTGCCCGTTTACTTCAGACACTAACTGTAACTCAAAAATGAGGGTCCAAGCTGAAGCCCACTAAGAGAGTTATGTTTGATTACATTTCCATGGCTTTGACGGTTTAAGGCTATTAAAACCCCCCCAAATTACCTGTATGCATGGTGTATGCTTTATTTTGGGCACATCTGATGGCACCCACTACTTCATAGAATTCCTCCAGTGACTTTTGGATGGCTCTTGCCACTGGCCCATCGGGTGCCATGAGATGTTCGCCATCTCCAGCTATGGAAATGTTTCATTTATAACTCTCATTGTACAACAACCAGAAAAAGAAACCAAAAGCAATTCTGCCGTGGCTGGATTTGCTGCTGCAACTCAGCTACCTGAAGGAAAAACGCGTACAAGTCCAAGCTAGCAGGGTTTTGAAAGGTACGGATGCAGCCACTTTTGGTTTTACATTATTTTGGTCCATCTCTTAGTTTTAAATCACCCCTTTTCTGAGAAAAGACAACCAACAAGCTCACCAATGAGTGCTTGTGCTGCTGCGGCCGGTAAGCCCATGGGACAAGAAGAAATGACTGAACTGCTGTGTAGGAATGTGAAGAACTGGATATGTTCTGTTTAAATGACAAACTCTGCCCCGACAGACTAAGCTGACAGCAGAATGAGCAGACACAAACTCTGCTTTTCTCAAGCAGTTCCACTAAATACCTTTGGAAAGCCTAACTGTGGTATCACAAGAATTAAAAAACACCCCTCTCCCTCTATGAGAATGCCCACAAGAAAAGGCTGCGTTTCGCCAGAGAACCTGTTCCCAGCACAACCTGATCAAGTTTCAAGAGAAAAAAACCCCAAACTCCAAAAAACTAACCCCCAAAAAGGCTTTTGCCCACATTTTGGCCATTCTTCATGGAGAAATTCCCCATGGAAACATCCACCTGGCCCACACAAAGTAGAACCCCCATTCCTACACTCCTTGTAGTGGTTTCTCTTCACTCCACAGTCTAACCTGGAACGGTACACAATTCCTTCTGACCAAAGGCAAAGTATTTCAGTGTTATATGTTCCCTTTGATTAAGCTTAAACCCCTGAAAGCCCTCTTTCTTCAGCAGATAAGATTCATAAACCTCATAAATATGTCTACCACCCCCTCCCCCCCAAAATATCATACAAATCACGGATTAACCCAACGATGGGCAAGGATTCTGGGGGCCCTAGATCCACTGCTGCTATTTAGTAACATAGGACAAGGGACTTTAAGCCCTTTTGTCTGTTCCCCCAACAGTAACAACCCACCCCATATAAATAAAGCAAATCCTGGTTCCCAAACTTGGCAAAGCATTTTTGAGATACATGGATGAAAAGCACCTGTTTGCTGAGTGATATTATTATCATCATTACTATTATTATTAACAACTCTGTTACTGGTTACACCAGGTGTAGGTGAGCGGTTCTGTTCCTCCTATTGGGTTTGACCTGGTTTGTGTTCACCTTTGGACAGTCAGAGTCCAGAAGGGATTCTTTTCTTTTCCTACCCCACACCAAAGTCCACATGAGCAAGGGAACATCTGAAGCACCCAGAGGGCAGCTGCTTCAAACCCTGCTGGTTTGCAGAATTCAGGTTGACACCAGTGCCCCCACACTAAAACATGCTTTGATAGAGACTCAGGAGCAAACACCTCTGAGCATACGGCATCAGGAGCAACCTCCCCACTCTGGCACAAACTGCAGGCATTTCACTTCAGTAAAACAAAACCCCCAAACCCAAACAAAAGACACAAATCAAAGAATGAACCATGCTAAATCCTGCAAATGCCTTCCTGAAGTCCCCTTCTCATCTGTGTGTCAGGGTCCCAACGCTGTGCTTGCGAGGGACAGCCCTAAGGCTTTTCACCCCCAACTTCTCTGCCTCCCTTGCAAACTCCCTGCTCCAGTTGCCCGGCTCTATCTTTACACAGGGACTGTGCCAAATGTAACATTCCCTAATGTACCCCTGAAGCCTGCTGTTTACCACAGTAGAACCAGAGGGTGGCAATACTACACCTTTACAAATCCTCTTAAACCAAACAGCACTACTTTTGTTTAAGCACATCTCTCAACAGAGCTCCTTTTGCATGTTCTGTAGGTTACCCTGCTCCCAACCATACCAGCACCTAAAATTGCTTTCTGAGACTTGAATGTATTGCTGGCAAGACAATCAATTCAAGTGGTAAGGTGTATAGTATTTCGAGATAAAGATATATATATCTAAAAAACCCAATACTAGTAAATTCCTGTAATATGCCTAGTCTGATATGAAAGCTCTCCCTCTACAGAGAGGCATCTGCTGTGATTACCTTACAAAACCTTAAAAAAAAAACACACACACAAAAAATAACTTTCTCTGTGAGAAATAAAAATAAATCCTAGTGCAAATATAAAGCTCTGTAAACCTGGTCCTATAAGAATCTATGGTTAGTAAACGGCAGTTAAAGCAGGTTTCTCCTCTCACAGAGAGAGCTCACATCATGGTTTCCACAATGATATGAGTTGGCTTGATCAATCCACCATTCGAAGTTCCATTGGGGCAGAAGGGGGTGGCACTCTCTGTTTCTTTGGACCACCGATTCACCTCCTTGGGGGCTGCCACCGCTTTTATCCTCTGCAAGAAAGGGAGAGAAGCCAAGGTGAGAAGACCGAAGGGACCCCTGTGTCTCCATGTGCAGGATGGAGGATGTGGCAATCCAAGGTTGGGGATGGTGACTGTTGGAGATGTGCATATCATTAGGGCTGGAAGGGACCTCTGGAGATCATCAGGTCCTGATCATATACCAGTGGCTCCACAAGGACCATGGGACCCATGCTATGGAGCACTGTATTCAACTTGTCAGCTGCGGAGTTTGGCTTCAGGCAGCCAAGTGAGACAAGAAAGGGTATTTATGGCATTATTCAGCATCCTGCACGCTGGGCTTTCAGTGCTGCAGCTGCTGCTCAGATGCTCAGGTGCCTTCTCCATTCTCATTTAGAAACAGCTCTGCCTTGTAGCCCAGCCATTTGTTGCCAAGTGGCAACTTCTCTCCTACATCTCAGTTCACAAAGGAAGAACTAAATGGCATCTGACCAGCGTTTACTTTCTTTTCCTAACACAGTCTTTGAGGAGTGTTTTGGCTGCTTTTAGACTTGTCCCTCAATGGATGGTGACAACGTAGGCAGGAAAATAAACACTCAGGCTCTGGCCAGAGCTGAAACAGACCATTAACACTTGGAGGAAAACAAACGCAAGTGTTTGTGCCCTGGGAAATGTTGGGGTTTTTTAGTTCTATTCTCTCTTTTTCCCTCACCCAAAGTGTCCCACTTTCTCCTCCAAGAACACCCTGGGCTGCATTTAAGACCATCTCATTAGGCAAAACCAAAACTAATCTGAAACCTTAAAAGAGAATTGTTCAGTTTCCTGCTTGCACAGTGTACAAAAACTTTCCACTGGCAGAAAACCAAGCCAGGGGAACCCATGCTGAACTCTGCTGCAAAGCTAAGAGATAGCCTGCAAAGCCAAACCCCAGAGAATCTGCACTGTCACGTCTGGATCCCATGTGAAGTTTTCCAAAGCTCAGAGCAATCTGGATCCAGTGTTTTGATTTGATTCATCAGGAATTAAACTAAGTAATTAAAAAAGGTAGAAAGTGAAGCCCGTTGGCAGGAGGGTTTCACTTCGATTCAGACCCCCAGAGCAAAGGCCATGCCTGAGAGTCACACGATCACCAGAGGGATCTGAATTTCCCTGAGAGTCAAGGAGCTCTTCCACAGCCAGGTTTGACCCAGGCCCACCTCTTGTTTTCTCAAGGGGTTTTCAGGATGGTGCTTCCTTGTCCCTGAGGGCTGGAGACAAGAGAGCTGGCACTCAGAAACACCCCAGTGCTCCAGCACTTGTCTGCACGTGGAGGCAATGATTTGCCAGCTGGAAACAGCAGAAGGGCGCAAGTAACATCACTGGGTGTTTGTCTGAGAACAGAAGGCTTCATGTTTGTTCTGTCTCTACTGTTGGCCCAAAGGACAGGAGATCTTTAACAGTCTTATTTGCATTCACTGCAGGAGAGCCAACTTTGCCCTACCTGGACAAGGTGGCAGTTTTCCAAGCATTGTGCTCATTTTCTATACAACACAGCAAGTTAAAGCTCCCTTTCTCCTCAAGACAGACAAGCGGCTCCTCTTACCTCAATGAGCGACCCGTCTGACTGTATGATGCGGATGACCATCACCATAGGGATGCAGATCATGGAGGAAAGGGCAAGAACCCAGCCCAGGCCAATTGCCCAATCTGGGTATGTGTAGACTTTGTTGTAGGTCAGTGGTTTGTACTTGGCCAAAGAAAAGATAAAGCACCCCTGTGGATGAGAAAGGAAAACAAACCGAGGCTCAAAAAACGCTGAAAGCGGTAGGGCTCTGGTGCTACCACTGGCCCTATGGAAGAGGGGCAGTGAAAGGCAGAGCTGACGGGTACCATATGTGTTTTAAACCAAAGGGGGAATTATTCTTGCATTGAATTATTGAAAGAGCATCTGCATCTGCTTACACCATCTGCTGCTTGACAACAGAGTGTGAAGCGACGGTGCTGAACAGCTGCAGTACTGCCTGTTCATTTTCAGGGCTCAGATATTTGCTGTACATTGCAAGGAGCTTACCAGGATGTTCTTCCCAGTCAATGAAATACTTCAAGCTGAGTGTTTGCCTCAGACTGCTCAAGTCTTTTTGTTAAACTGGCCTTGAGGACCTATCACTTAAAACAGGGACTGCTCTTTGGAGAGTGAATTCTCTGTGTCAGGAATGTAATACTTTGCCAATCCTAAGAAAAATCCACTTAAATGTAGGCAAGTGCAATTTAAGCAGGCACAGGAGAGAGCTGTCACGTTAACAGCTAACATCTGAGAATCCAGCATCGCCCCTCTTTGCAAATTGGTCTCTGAATGCAACAGCCTTCACTTGAAAAAGAAGCACTTAAGAGGTGGCTCAGAGCTGGCACGAGGAAGACGTGAAAGGGCACAGGTCAGTACTCACCACACAAAGAACTGGTGTGATCACAATCCAGCTCCACTTCATCCAGGGACCAGGTCTGTATCCAATCATGTCCTCAATGGCATCATAAATATTATCAGCGCCTGTAATGGATAGTGAGTGCATTTATCAGAGTTGAGCACACAAAATCCATGTAAGGATTGAAGAATAACAGCTGCTTTCCTACACTCCTCTCAAGGCATGTTTAAAGAGAATGAAGATGTCAGATCTATTGTTCAAATGCTTCCCACGACTGGGAAGTTCAAGATGGCTTTCTCCTTGGTAAGGTTGGGGGACTCTCTCATCCTACACTCCCTATTATTTGGATGCAGGAGTGCAATGCTAATCCCTCCTGCCCCCATCACACCCCCAACTCCTCTCCCCAGCCTCTCATTGAACTTGCCAAAGGAATCACCATAAGAAGGAGATGACAGCAAACAGTACACCCTGCTTCTACAGAGGTCTGACTGATGGAAAATGAAGGCTTTGTTCTGCTGGTCTAAGGGGATGGAGTACGTGAAGAATAGGGGAAATGACCAGCCCTAAGCAGCAAACATCATCTGATCATTTCTCAGCTACCATCTCAAGCGTCTGTACCCTGGTACCCAGCATCACCTAAAAGTACTGGGACAGAACACACGTTTCTGTCAGCTTTCTGTCTGTGTTTCCTATGTGGTTGGCTTTCCCCTTGCAGCTCTAAAGGAAATTCTCTGAGAGACGGAGATTTTCACAGCTGGCCACACTTTCAACTCTCATCTCTCAACACATGCAAATGCTTAATTGCGCCTTTATTAATTAGCAATGGAAAAATACACCATTTTTGTGTGGAAAAACACTGGAGGCTGGCTTCATCCCAGATGCAAATTTGCCTCCAAGAGGTCAGCATAAGTTTATACAAATGGCACGTGTCTGTTGCTGGGAAGAAGATTCAGGGGTGGCTGATGATTAAATGTTTGGCTAGCAAAACTGCCCCTGACTCATCAAAAGGTATCAGATGAAAGGATTCTCACTTACCATAAACCCAGGCTACAGCAATACATTCAAAGAATGCAACCCACAAAAGGCATACACCACTAGCTGCATAGTAGTCAAAGAGTTGAAAAACATACATGCCACCCTGTAAAAGAGAGACGCAGTGGATCAGGATCCAACAGGGAATAAAAATGAATACTCCAGGCCCAGCTCCCAGGAACATGAACCAACTTATCTTAATGATTGCTGTCTGACACGAAGAAATATCAAGCAAGTAGGTAAGGTAAATATTTGGGATTACCTTCCCCAGGGAATATGCATGTTTACTACAGGAAGTATTCCAAACAAGATGATGATTAAACAGAACTAAGGCACTTAGTACTAATCTACTGAGACACTTAAATCTTTCCTTCTTAAAAGTATTTCTGGATGGGCATTTATAGAAACAAATGATGTCAGGAATTAACAGGTCGCCTCCTACCATCAGCGCCTCCAAAATACTAAAACTGGAAGTCAATTCATCAGGAGGATCCGCATTTATTCACTGAGTGAAGGACTTTCGTCATGGGAATCATTCATATATATATGCACTTTTACTTGGAAAAACCCTGTTGGTTAGGCACCTCTACAGGTCCTGGTTTAGCTCCCACAACTGTGCTCCTCCAGTTGTTTTTCAAAGCTGGCTTGGGTTTTATTCTGGAGATAAACATCACAAGAGTGCAGCCATTGGAACATGCTCCCATCTTGTTTATACTAGAATAAATCCAGTGGTATTTAATTGATTCAAAGCCGTGTACCTAAGATAAAAATCTCTTTCCCTGCATGCACTGGATGGATTCTTACTCTGCTCTGCTGAAGGTTCACAATGTGTTTCATCATTTAGAGACAGATGTTAACATTCATACTTGTGTTGATTAGGACCTGAGATCAGATTGAATTGAATGAGATTTCATGTCTCTCTTCTCTGACTGAAAAGGGGAGAATCTACAGCTCCCTTTCAAAATGCTTTCAGATCTAGGGATGAAAGGTGCTCTGTACATCTAAAGAGCATCTCTGAGGGGCTGATCCTGTGCAGTCTCATTTATAGCTACAATTGGTCAGAAAACTGGTTATAGAAGAAGGGAGTGCTACTTACCTCAGTCACCATAGTTAGTCCCAGAAGATAGCTAAGGAAACATACTATAGCGATGAAGATTTCCCGTCGGTAACCCTTCCTTAGGAAGGATGGGTGCAGATCAACTAATGACGTGATCTGTCCTTCAACTTCAACAAACTGAAGGGGGAAAACAACAACAAAGAAAGTGACTTGAAAATTACCCACCATGCGGTTCATCTGGGCTTATACTTGAACAAGGACTCCACAGCACCACCCTAACTGCACTCGGTGGGCAAAAAGCTGCTCTGAATAAAGAAAGCAGAAGCCATCCCTTTGTAACCCAGAGGCTGAAGTGTGGGGGTAGTTTTCAGGTTGGAACAAGCTTTCAGAACTGCTCTTCATTTCCTAGCAGCCTCATGAATTACCAAAAGGGCTCTGTACATGCAAGCCACAAGGAGAAAGGAAGTTAATCTGCTGACAAGAAGGCATTTATGTGGCTTTTATATTGTAGCTGTTCCAGATAAACACAAGATGTATGCTAGAGAAGAGGCAGAGAGAAAACACTCCAAAAAGCCTAAGCTAGCAGAGTACCTCCCAGCTTTTTTTTGCTGTGCCAGAACCTCACAGGTACTAGTTAGGTTAATTCCACAATTGGATGTAATTCTCCTCTTGGGTTTGCGAGTGAAAATGCAGCTAAGGGAAAGCAATCTTTGATGTGAAATAGCAGCTCTTCTTGACTGGACTTGTCTTTTCTGAACCTGTGAGCAGAGCACCTCTGACTGACGCTCTGGGGGACTTCTGCAGCAATAATGGAGCTGTTCATACACTCCTCACACATAAATCTAGTGACCTATTTGCAAATGTAAACCAAAAATGAAGTCTCTGAATAGGTGGGCTAAAAAAATCGTGCTTTACCTAGCTTCGATATAAAGTGTATTTGCACTTCCTTGTCATTGGAAAGCTACGTATAAGATGTGTAGCCTGAGTTAACCAAATAATCCAAACTGGATTTGAATGACAGTTTTAAGTTAATTGAAAACCAGATGCATTTCACCCATGGAGAAAAGGGAAGATTGAACTCCCCCAAACACACCCAAAGAAAGGATCATTCAGCTGATCTGTGCTTTCGAAAAGCACCAAGTTCACCGAAGACGTGAGGGCACCATGGAGAACCAAGGCTACCTCTGTAGAAATGATCTTCCCTTCCAGTGGATACGTCTTATAACTAAGGGGTTATCATGGGGAGTCTATCAAATAGCATGACTTCACGAAAAGCTCTTGTCCTATCAAGTACCTATACTGCTTACAGTGCCCTGTAGCAGCTCTACCCTCTTTGACCTCTTTGACAGACTGTCCTGCAAAAAGCCCCACCACATTCTGTTACCTCCTGTCTCCTGCCTTTGACTGCTATAAACCTGGTTTTCTTTTTCAATGCAACCCTTTCCTTTGAGCTGATCTGATCTTCAACTGCTCCGGCATTTCAGAAACTGACTGCACTCCAAAAACCCCAGCAGGGTGGAGGAGGGAAATTAAGCGCTCCAATTAGTTTTAATCATTCCACGCAGTGAGGAGCTCTTTAAAATTAGCAGAGAGCTTTCCATTTACATGAGCACAGGGTGGGTGAACCACGGCATCGGGCACTTCTACAGTTACTGCGGAGTGATTGAAAGTTGCTTGCTGGAGTTCCAATATTAAGCCCTAAAGAGCAATTCAGGGCAAATGGAATACAAAAAGTGGAGGAGATGAAGTACACAACAACTGGGTAAAAGTTCATTTACAGATCTCACCTCATCCAAGAGAGCATTTAGGTTAAATGAACATTTCATCCTTTTATCTTAGTGACTCTCCATGAGTGCAGGAAGCTGCCTCTTGCCCTGAAAACTTGGGCAACTTTGAATCTGTAGTTACTGCATAATCCCTGCTCACCCACGTTTCCTTGTAAATGGACTATCTAGAAATGATTTACAGGTTCTTTGGCATGATTTAGTCCAACATTCCTACAAGCAGCTATTGGGGAGAATAACCTCACTTCTTGGACTGAACTTTTTGCTTTCTTCACACTCACTAATTAATAGCAACGTGTGCTATATAATTAGTACAGCTGGAACCTGAGACGCTTTCTGGCCTGCTTGGAGGTGCAGAATGCCTGCTGTTGATGTGGAAGTCAGCAGGATCCCACACTGCTCAGCACCTCTGAGCCAACGCCACCAAAAAAGGCTGTGGCTTTGTGCTCTGACTGTTCATGGATCCACTTTATATATAGATGAGGGGAGATTTAGATTAGGAGAGTTCTTAGGCAGAAGCTCTTCCCTGGGAGGGTGCTGAGGCGCTGGCACAGGGTGCCCAGAGAAGCTGTGGCTGCC
>WYDI02026244.1:14389-26778 GCA_009867235.2 Psittacus erithacus
AGTGGAAGGTGTCCCTGCCCGTGGCAGGGGTTGGAGCTGGAGGAGCTTTGAGGTCCCTTCAACCCAAACCAGGCTGGCATTCTATGATCCATCTGCACTACAGAACAACCCAGATGAGCTCCCCTTAAGCAGCATCAGAGTATTCTCTTCTTAACTCATGCCTGTAAACCCAGCTTTTCTCAGTCAGCAGTGCTGATACAATAAGCCAGCATCTCTTACCCATGGTACTAACCTGGCTATCCAGTCCAAGCAACAGAAGCATAATAAAAAAAAGGATTGCCCAAAAGGTGGGCAGCGGCATCATGGACACAGCTTTTGGGTAGGCAATGAAGGCCAGACCTGGACCTAGAGAAAGAGAAAATAGGAAAGGGGGAAGGGAAGGGAAGGGAAGAGAAATAATAAGTACCAGCTCTTGGGTAAAGGTAGCCACCCTCAAATGCAGGAATGCCTGGTTCCGTTCAGATAAATCCAAACGCGGCTGGAAATACCAGAAGTGAAACAGTTTGGCTCTTTTATCTGAAATCGAAGCACGCATGACTACAGCAGAAACCACAGGCAAACCCCCAAGGCCAGTGCTAACAGATCACCAGTTTTAACATCTGCCTCAAACATGCCAATAATGGAGGTGGTCCTACATCTGCCCCAGACACAGGACAGCACTGGGGGCCGGGGGGAGAAGGGGTGACCCAGGGGAATGGCAGAATCCCACTGCTAGCCCACATGGTCACGATGAAGATGATGATGATGAAACTCTTTTGCATGCAAGGAAGGGGACTCTGCTCCAAACACTCCCTGGGAGCTTCACTAATGCAACCACTGCCTCCCTCTGTATGCAACCTTCAAACCCAGCACAGCTGATCTAGAGAGGGGTTTGCACTCCAGGAGTCTGCTCCTTCATGTCTGCAAACCCCCACTGTAGTGACCAGGCTACTCCTAGTTATACCGGCTGTGGTCCCTGAAAAAGAAAATGCTTCCTGCTGTTAGGAACTGCTGGTGTGTAAAATGACTCTGTGTAAAATCACTTCCCCATCATCTGCCCCTATCTGGCCAGCCATGGTGACACTGAGCATGACCAACATCAGCTCCAACTGCAGGATAGATCTTAACAGGCTGGGAGCACCAGTGGGGCTGGGACAAAGTGCTCTGGAAACCAAAGCCTTGTGTGTGAGAGCTCATCACTAGCTTGGGTCTCATCTGTGCCATGGACCAGATGGCATCTGACTCAAATCCGCAGCCCCAGCGTACGTGCAGTGCTCTCATGCGCTGACCTTCAAAGGTGCTCTCACCTGAAGTCACCTATCAGTGAGGAGAGCTTTTGTCAAGAGAGCAAGAGCCTTTTCCAAGTGGGAGACAGGAACACTGCCAATCCCGCATTTACCACAGGTGCTCAGAATGGCCATAGAGATTTGGTGAAGCCAAAAAAAACTAAGGGCAGATTTAAATTCAGATTAAAGCCAGGAATACGAGCTCATCTGCTTGTTAAGGAGCCTTGAAAACTGGCATTTTCCCAGGTTTTTAAGTGGATTCAAGTAATTTTCAATGGGAAAAAGAATTCTTTAAGAACTGCTGCAGTGCGGGGATGGAAATCTCTGCTCTGTATACAAAAATCTCTAACGTTGCTCTTCCTACCGCCCACTTTTCCTTTCCAACAAGAAAGATGGAAAAAGAAGCAAGTGGTAAAAAAAAAAAGATGACTTTTTTGCCAAGCTAAAGAAAACTTTGAGTCACTGAAAAGATCTGAACAGCAATAAATACAAATCAGGCAACAATCGAGCAACTCTTTCAAATGAAACACAACTAAGACTTTATATGACAGAGGATACAAAAAACCTGGTGAATGTTTCGAATTTGGGGGGGGGGCCTTGCTTTTTTTTTCCCCCTAATTCAATGGAGAACTGCTACTAGATGGCATTTGAGGCTGACCTGTGTGACTGAGACCAATGTCAAAGTGCCCTCCTCAAACCTTGCTGCAATTCTGCATGCTTTGGCTACTGAAACTGTCCCTGCACTGTGACACCGTCTAATACCAAGTGGCTTAAGCCCTCTGCTGGCTTTGATTTTCCTTGGAAACTAAGTGCTGAAATAGAAGAAGTGCACATGGAAGAAAATGTTCCTGGCATCCCCTTGACTGAACATCACTAATCTCAAAAATCCCATTTAATTTGAAGCTCTGCTGCTCTCAAGGGTGTTTTGCAGAAGTGAAGCACTTGTGGCTGCTCTTAAGAGCTAATTGGGATTTGCCATATCCCAGCCCAGCCGCTCCTGTGGCACGGCTGGAAAGCACTGCGGAGGCAGGACCAGGCAGGCATTAGGAAACCCGACAGTCAGAGCTGCTTCATCTGAGCTTGTTTGCACATGGGATTTAAAATTTACAAAGGAAAAAGGCAAAATCTTGTGCTGTTTTAACACTGCTACAAACGGTGTGAGTGGGGAAGGATTTCTTCCAGCACAGATTAGGCAGGAGTTGCTATGGCTTTATTGAGCCTCCTCTGCTTCCCCCTCTGCCTTTAGAAGTATTGCTGAAAAAAATCATTAAAATCAGTAATCATTAAAAAATCGCTGAAAAATCATTGGAAAATTCTGCTTTCACTGGGAAATCAGAGGGGTTGAATTTAACAAAATGAAACCTATCAAAACCAGGGAAGGCCAGCAGCAGCTACGGCTTTAAGCAGGACAACCGCGTCCAGGGCACATGGCACTGAGGCTGAATCTGGCCCCAGTAAAAAATGTGGCCATGGGATTCTGCTGTCAGCAAATCTGTGGAAGTTGCCCTGGCTTGCAGGAGGGTAAACAAGGAAACAAACAGTGTCACACATAGGGCAGGAGGGATTTAACTCGCTGGGCAGAGATGAGGGGAGCAGGAGGTCTTGGCTCCGTGGACAATGTCCTCTCTGCAAGTGCTATGGCCAAGTGGTGGTGTCTCTGCTCACCTTGTTTCTGATCCAGGGCAGTGACTCTGACCTTGCACAGGAAGGAACCAAACAAGGCAAAGCCAAAAGATGAGGCTCAAGCACCTGCTGAATGTCTCTGTGCTGAGAAGTCAGCAGTGGGAGTGAGAGCTTCCACCACGGCCCTGTGCAGGTCCTGGGATGCTCATCCCAGGGGGACCAAGAGGTCTCCAGGGGCTCTGTGCTTGACCTCCGCTGAGAAAGGCAGCGAGGAAACCCACGGGAAGTGGTTTAGATTTGGATAGTTTTGGTAATGTTCACTGTCATGTAAAAAACATCCTTAGGGATTTAGCCAAAGACCAGGCCGTGATGACGGGCAACCCACTGAACAGACGGTTGCAGTCTCTGGCCATTAGTGACTACGGCTGAACTTCAATGAGGTAGAAAACCTGACGGAATCAACAACCAAATAGACAAGATATCAAAAGCCAGGTCTGGAAGCTAATCAGTGCCCTCGTCCCTATACCAAGCTGTAAAATCCCTGCTTTAAAAAAATGCTTTTTGAGCTGTTTGAAAATGCTTTGTGAACACTAAGTCTGTCAATTTGTGTTTAAGCACTGCTTAACAATCCAGTGTCACTACAGAACTGTTTGATTCTAAAAATGGCAAGCAACAGGAATACAGCTGCCTGCTTAGCAGAGACTTAATAATAAAAATGAAAATGAATATTGAGCAGATAAAAACCTAATGTAGGGATACTTAAAAATGCGGCTCTTGGAATTGATCCACCTACCTATTAAAAAAACAAAGGGGGGCTATTTATGATTCATTCAATAGGATTATGCCCTTGCTTCCTGCTTTCAAACACAGCAATCAACCTCTGATCAAAACAAGCATTACGGCCAAGGCCATTAACTAATCGCACTTGTGAGAGGGATGCCAATTGCAGCCACCCAAGACTCCAGCGGTGCCACCAATGTCATCAGTTTACCATTAGCCCTCGTAAAGTGAGATGTTTTCCTTAAAGACTTAACTTCCAGAGCCATAAGATTAGAAGACAGATTGACGACTTCTTGTAAATGACATGTTTGTAGAGGAAAGCTTTTGAACACTGTGCAGGTGAATGAAAATTGCTCTAAAAACAATCAGAAAGAAATGCCAAAGGGGACTCAGGTGATATTGTTAAACCTGATTAGCTTTAAGCCTCCTGGCTCTGGAGGCCTGACTCATTAGTTTTGAACAGTAATTCCCATCTAATCTGTCTGTTCTACATGAAAACACATGATTACACCTGCCCTCATGGACAAGACATGCACAGAGGGAAAAGTGTCATCTGTTTTGTCTGAGAGGATTTAGCCTTCTTCAGCTGCCTGCACGTAGCTGAACTTTAATGGGATGAACACTTCTGGGTAAGGGAGGAACCTAAGGGTGCATCCAGTTTCATAATGGGCTTCTCTGTCAACCCCACCCTGAAGCTACGGAGGACAAAGGCAGGATTGCAACAACTAGAGTTCCTGTGGATTAAATGGGTCCACAGAACCCAGGAGATGGAGTTCTCCTGCTTTTCAGTAAAACCTGGGAATATAGATATGTATGTCCCTTCAAAAGGCCAAGGTAGTATTCCCACTGCAGCACAGTGCTGCAAGCAAGCAAAACTAAGCTCTGAAAAACACATAAATACCGGCTACTGGCATTTGAATGAAAAGAAAGGTAGTCTGAGAAGAAGGATGGAATAAATTGTCGAATCAATGACATTCTGGACCCTAGAGAATGGCGTGGTTATCTTAACTCTAACCTCAACTCAGATGGATGAGCACACTCTAGGAAATGTGGCTGCCCTGGAAATCAAGAGAGAGTAAAGCATTCAACCCCGGCTAACCCTCACTGCTCTAGAGCCAAGCCCAAATCAACCGTGTGCTTATTTCATTTCTGGAGATTATGGGAAATCTTTTTCTGTTGTGGTTTTTTATTGCTTAGATGTTAGCTGATTGAGTCTGCAGAACTTTGCTCACACGCTAGGCGGCAGTGCCCACCACCACTGCCACCAACACCATCGTACCTGACTCTGCCACATCAGCAATGTTCACCCCTTGCTCTTGTGCCATGAAGCCCAGGACGGAAAAAATTGCGAAGCCAGACACAAAACTGGTACCACTGTTCAGGCATCCCAGCAGCAAACAGTCCCTAAGTCACACATATGTCATGGAGCAAGTTAATTAAAAAAAAATTAACCCATTGTCCCTACTTTATTTACATCATTTAGCTAAAACACGAAACCCCCTTGGATGGAAACTTGCCTATAGCAGTTGTATTTGTATTTGTTGTAGCTCCCCAGGGAAGTCATTGCTCCTAAGCAGATTGCATATGAGAAGAAGATTTGTGTCCCTGCATCTATCCAGACCTAAAGGGAAAGATGGAAAGATTGTTATTACCGGCATTGTTGCATTGCAGCACCCAACACACAGTTCAAACTATGCAAAGAGCAACACTATAATTGCTTCCATTGAGGAGTGATAGCTAAAGGATCAGGAAGAGAGGGAAAGAGAACATCACATTTGCAAGTTTGGCTTTTACAGGGAAAAGAAGATCGTTAGCAGCAGAGCCCACAAGAACAGCGTCTCTACAACAGTTCCTCTATCCCCTCCCCAGAGATACTCAGTATTTTGAGTTTCTTAAGTCATTCAGCTGATCCTTCCTGTTGGCGCAACAATAAACGTGTTTCAGTGAAATAGGAAATGCAAAAGTATTTATAACATTGCTCATTTCTATGGTAAGTCATTTCAGTTAGAACCAGCTGACAGTCACTAAACTGAGGATGTGAAAAGCTTGAGAAACAGGTTTGTGTATTGGGTTGGTTTATTTTTCTAGCTTTCTCGTTGTTTTTGTACCTATTCAAATGCAAGATAAAAAGCCATAGGGATGGGGGAAAACAAGCAAAATACAATGCATTTTACAAGATACGTATCTCATCTTGGCCTCATGACTCTTTCTCCTGATTACATTAAGAAAACAACATCTACAGAGTGAAATAACAGTACACTATCAACTTCTCAGTAAATACATAGCAAGCTATCAGAATACATGCAGCGAATCCCATCTGTTCTCTTCTTCCTGCTAATGCAAGTCTACTAATACCAATAGGAACCACCAGGAGTCCAAGGAAGTGAGAATTAAGCTGTAGAGCATCACCTCCTCCCTCCCACCATTGCTTTCCAGCCCCTTGCTGACTGGAGATGATGCTTTTGGTAGACCGCAGCGGGGGCGTCTGAACAGCTCCCATGAATCCCTTATCCATGAATACTGGCTGATGCTCTGGGCTTAGGTTTAATAGTAGATCATAAAAGTAACAGTCCCATGAAGAAGCTTCATTCATAAAATATAACGTCTCCTGTGAAGCGGGTGTTTGGTGCAAAGAGGGCAAGACTAGAGAATGAACCACGCTTCCACAAGGTTTCTTTCAATTACACTTTTCCTAGCTCAGTTATTTAGTTGTCACTGGAGTTTTACTTTAACCAAATACCCATTAGAAAGAAACAGCAAAGACAGACTTTACTCCCTCTCACTGCAACCAACAGTTATCATTAAAGATCCCTTGTTTTCTTTGTTTCAGGGGGATATGGCATATTTGGTTTTGCATTTCTCACATGATGACTACTGGTTGAAATGACATTGGTCTGTTCAAGTGTCACACTTGCACCCTGTGAGCACAGACAGGAATCGATCTAATCACAGCCTATACAGAAAGAGTAAGCCCAGCTCCCACTAGGCAGGACTAAGCAAAGGCAGCTATCGTGCCTCAAAAAGTGTTTTCCTGCCCCTTTGGACAGGTTTTCATTCTGCTATTATTTCAATCACTTCTTTCCCAAACTCCTCCTAGTGAGCAGTGGGAGATAAGTGCCACTGGTACTCACAGTTGTCGCTTGTTGTTCCATCTGTGAAGCTCACGTGTGTCTCCTTTGAAACTAAAGACTATCCTCATTAAAAAAATGCATCTCCCTTACCTTACCAACAAGAAAGCTGAGATTGTATAACGGGACAGAGTCTACAGCCTCAGAGTCCTTCGACACAAAAAAGAATACACACGCATACACACACATACGTACACATGGAAAGATGCATTAACACATATAACAGTGACCTTCTCAAGCAGATCTCTGGAAAATATAACCCAGCATTAATGTTCATGCTACATTTGGACCTCTACAGACAGTGGAAAAAAGATCTATTGCCATTACATCACCACCATCACCCTCCACCATCCCCCTTTGCACAGGGAATTGTCCCGCTCCCCAGTCCTAGTTCTGTACCTGCGGATCAGCTAACCGTGAGATATCAGGGTAAAGATAAAACTTGATGCCTTCTGCAGCTCCAGGCAAGGTCACACCACGGATGAGTAGAACAAGGAGCATGATGAATGGGAACGTGGCAGTGATGTACACTACCTGGAAATAAAAACCAGGGATGTTTAGTATGCTGTAGCTAACGCTACACCTCCAGAACCAAAAGTGATTTAGTGATGGGAACTCGTAACTAAAAAGGACTTGACCTGAGCCTGTGTCTACTTCTAGTTTAATGGCCTTTACCTCCTTACTGCTTCAGGCCTGGAGGCAATGCAGGTTCATTAAACCCCTGAGAGCCCCCAGGCAGTGGTCACATCACTCGCACAGAGAACACGCAGGATTTCATCCAGCTCGTGACTCTGAATCAGGACTTCTGCCTTTGCCCTGTTTGTCCTCCTCACACGACAAGTGCACCTCTGCCTGGGAAGCTGCAGAGGTTTCCTCACTGAGGGTGCGTGGACCATTACCTCATTCTTTATTTGAACTGAGAAACTGGGAGCGTTTTGCGAGCTCTGCTGCTACCTCTGTGCGCAGCCTCCTGTGCAGCCTCCTCACGACTGCTCCTACAGGCAGCCTCCAGAGGCACTTCATTCAGAGATGAAGATAATTTGGTCTGTGCTCCTGCGTCTCCCTTTGTATCCCCTTGAACACATGAAGCCCTCCAGGTTGGCACTAGCCTCAACACTGGTAATTTCCAGTCCCATAACTTCATTCTTGCCTTTGCTGCCTATTCAGCGACATCATTATTGGAAACTAAGGCTCTATTCATCCAGTTTGAGAATATGTCTTCATTATCTTTAACCTCCATTCCCACTCTCTTTTGAATAACAGCCTCCTTCTTCTCTTTTTGTTATCTTCTCATTCATTTGATGAAAGACCCCTTTGCTTTAATCTCTAGCATGAGGGTTAATTGAAACTGCATTTGGATAGTTCTATCTTTAGAGCCCCACACCTTCCAACCTCTAACTGTTGCCTTTGCTCATCAGTGCTTCCCCTCATTTCTTACCTAACTGCTGTGCTACACTCAACAATCACTACTGTCCAAGAAAGGGCATTTTTCAGGGAGTCAGATGATTCCCCCAGGTAATTACAGTTGGCTGCCATGAGTTAAAACACATTTTCCTTTTCCAGATTGTATTTAACCACAGCAAAGCTCCTGGGATGCTCCATTTTTCTTCTTAAGCATGTCCTCTGGGAATAACGAGGACAACTCAAAGCCTGCATTGCCAGAATAACTCACAGAGCTGGACTGGCTTCATGAAAAGAAAGGAAATCTTTTCATACATTCTCTCCTTCCATTTTCTGTCTATTTTCCACTGCCAAATAACACAGATTACACATTAGTCCAGTTTCAGCAAACCCAGAAGGACAAAAGGGGGATTTCTGTGCTTTCTGTTGTCTTCAAATCAAAGTTTTCTTACAAAACCAATATATACCTTGACATATTTACAAGAACTGAGTAAACCGCGCTCAGAAAGCGGCCTTTGGGCTGCAGGTAAAGATTCTCTTGGAACACTGGAGGGATTTTTAAGCACATTATCCGAAGCACAGCACAAGTTATTACGCCTGATTTCATGTTTATTTGCTCAATACGATACTACACCATTTAAAAACTATGTCATCTTCTTTTTCTCCCTGCTCTCCAAAGAGCCATTAACACGCTGGGAAGCAGAGAAGTGCTATAAACAACCATCCACTAAAGTAAACGAGACTGCTCAAATAGTTCAAGTCTTCCATTAGAGTTTGCAGTTTACTTCTGTTTGACCCCAAAGTTAATGGAGTCAACCGGAGACTTCCCAATGGCTTTGCTGGGCTTTGGCTCCACACTCACACAAGCTCAGATGCCGCAGTGAGTTCCTACTTGTCCTGTCTTAGACGCGAGGCCATTTTGCTGGATTTCCAGAAAACACCACGTTTTAGATAACTGATTTTAACAGGCCTGCTTTCAACCCTCGCAATGCCTTGAAACACTGTACCATAGGGAGCTTGGAAACATCTCTCAGTGCTACCATAACCTTTACCGAGCTGACACCACGCTTGCTGCAGGTACTGCAGAAATAAGATTTATTGTGTACACCTTTACTGTAAAACTTCCACCATCACCTCACTGGGTCCCCTCAGTCAGAGAGAACAGAGAAGCAAGGACTTTTATCAGTTTCTAGGTGTGGAAGCTGTTCTTTGGGGCAAAGCTGGCGGGAATCCAGTGTAAGGCACCAGCATGATTTTAATGAGGCTCCATGATAAAAATCACTGAAAGCAAGACAGGAGCGACAGTAAAGCAAGTAGTTTAGTCAACAATTGGACTAATGAGGCCTGGCTTCCTACAGAGTTTGGTCTCCGGGTTGATTCTGCAGTGTATAACGAGGTAAAACTGCTAAATTATGCTTTTCCCGCACTTGAGGCTTTGGCAATTGCTCACCCTCCTGGCTTCTCTGGGGGTGATACAAGATGGGTTTACATTGGGATCCTTTTGTCACGCAGGACACTAATGGGGTCACTCCCTTCCACCCAGCTGACAAGAAATGTGTAGAAACTTAGTATCTTGAGACCTCTCTACCTCTGTTAGACTCATCTGAAATGCAACCTCAACCAACAGGTTTGAAAGCTGAGAGCCATGCGTATGCAATGGCTTCTAAAGCCTTTTCTCATTAAAATAGGTTTCAAACCACTACTGTATAAGGGGCAGTAATATCATGCTTCATGTTGATGGCCAATATTTGCTGTAATTTGCTTCCTGCACTGGAGCAGGATGAGGTTCAGGGATGATTTGTCATCCTTCAGAGAAAAATATCATTCTGAAGAGCACACGATGAGACCAAAACCACAGACTACGCAGGATCTCCGTTAAGAAGAGTGCTTCTAAATGAGTACCTAAGTTTAGCCTTCTGTATCTACACAGAGCTCTTCTGTGAGGGGTATTCCAAAAATGCTATGCATCCACCACTTTCCACTGACTTCAAACATCCCCACCACAGCTGTGTTGACATCCCTGCTGCACTGAGGATGAACTTGGCCGTGTGGCAGGGAGCGCAGTGCACCACGCATCACCAGCCTAAGAGAGGCAAAGCGGTACTCAAATTGTGCTTGTGCCTGCTTCTTGATGCCACTCCAGTAATGGCTACTTGACTCACAGGCATGTTGGGCACTGGCAAGGACTTTTGAAAGTCAGCTGAAGCTGAATCCCTTTTATTCAGTGCAAAAATACATCTTATTTTCCAGGAAGCAGTGAACATCTTTAAGAACAGCATTACTTTGTATTCTTAACATCTAACTGCAATGACTACAAAAAGGCAAGACAGCACTTACTTTCCCAGTAGATTTGACTCCTTTCCAAATGCAGAAGAAACATATCACCCAGACGAGGAGAAGACACAGGGCTAGATCCCACTTGATAATACCAATATCTTCAATTCCCGAGGACAAGCTCAGTACATTGCGCCTGAATAATTGAAAGGAAGCAAAACAAGAGAGATGGAGGAGCTCTGCTGATGAACAACCTGGTTGCGACGGCTGAGAGTACAGGATAGTGCGGAGGGCAGTAAATGCACAGGCAGATTCCTGCTTTTTGAATGCTGCCTGCTAAGTCAGCAGTTAGCAAGGCTTATGTGAGCAAAGCTGAGCTTTGCAGCCCTACGTATTTCTTAGGTCTGTGTTGCTCTTTCATTCAATATACAGCACAGTATTTCATAAAATCACGGAATTCCAGACTGTGTTGGGCTGAAAGGGACCTTATTGCTCATCCAGCTCCAACCCCTGCCATGGGCTGAGACACTTCCACTAGAGCAGCTTGCTCCAAGCCCGTCCAACCTGGTCTTGAACACTGCCAGGGATGCGGCAGCCACAGCTTCCTTGGGCAACCTGTTCCAGGGCCTCACTACTCTTAAAGTATTTGATTTCCATTTTAAGTTGCTACGTAACAAATTGTTCATTAAACTTTACTTTCAGACAGCTATAAAAGATCAGCCCTTTTCCTTCCCCTAAGTCATAGAAAGCAGAGACCACATCAGCCTGGGCTGCTCTACCAGGGTCTGGCCCACAAGTGGCATGTGGATCCAGTACAAGACAAACGACTGTGGTTTGGTTTTCCCCTGAATTAATTAAACTTTTTTGAGGGTTTTTTGCTATGCCCATGGAAATCACAGTGAATGAAGTCACCATTGGAATATTTGCAATTAGTTTTGGAAAATAACCAGCGCTGGATCGACCAGTTTAATGGGACTCAAACCCTCACCCATCTGTTTTTGCATCTCCCATTGCCAGATTCACTTGGGTTACCTGTGTGAATGTGTTCTCACTCCAAACGCTTTATTCCCTCTGAGTGTGTGTGTATTTTGTTACGGAAAAGGACTAATGCCACCAGCCAGGGTTAAGTCTGCCCTAATAGCACAGCTATTCAACAGCCACAAGAAACCCCTCGGTAACGAATATCTGGCATGAAGTTGCAGTCCTGGTTCACCTGAGCCTAAAGCAAGCAGGGAAAAACCTGCTGAGCATATACAAAAGAAGAAAATACATTTAGAAGCTGTCAAAGTTCAGCTCCAACCTTCTGTGGCTTTTATAACTAAATGGCAGTTTTCCAAGGGGCAGTTCATATTAAAAGGCAACCTATAGAGCCGGCTCTCAGGAAGGCAGGAATAATGACCTATAATGCGTTTTGGAATACGCAGTTCTATTACTGCATTCAGCTAAGGCTTGGGTTTTTATTAGGGAATTAAAAGCAAGTGGTCATCTCACCTGGAGTTTGGCCCACAGTCTTTTGAAGCTTTTTTGGAGGCACCCCAGTGTGTTACTAGAGCCAGGTATGTTACTCTATGGTGAGGCAGCAAGTGCATAAAGCGATGTGCTGTCTTTCTCTGTCCTGTGTTAGCGCAGAATAGGTTGGGTTGGAAGGGACCTTCAAAGCCCATCTTGTTTACCCCACTTCTATGAGTAGGGTCACCTTCACTAAATCAGGTTGCCCAGAACCACATCCAGCCTGGCCTTGAATGTCTCCAGGGATGAGGCATCCATCACCTCTCTGGCCAAGCTGTGCCAGTGTTTTATCACCTTCATTGTAAAGAATTCTTCCCTCCATCCAGCCCGAATCTCCCCTCTGGCAGCTTAAAGCCATTCCCCTTGGCCTGTCCCTACAGGCCCTTGGCCAAAGCCCCTCTCCAGGTTT
>WYDI02026244.1:27117-38237 GCA_009867235.2 Psittacus erithacus
CTTCGTTACCCAACCCACTGTGCTCAGATTGAGCCGAGCCCACTCAGCTGCCTTCACACCACCTATGCATGAAGGTGCTACTAATTCTCATTTACAGTCTTGATGCTGTCATTAACTGTCACTCACATATAATCAATGGGACAGCAGGGGCCGAGTTTGTTGTAAACATGAGTTCTTCAACCCTGTTCATACACTAGTACGTTCTAGAGACGTGCAGCATGGAGATGTAACAGGAGCTGCAACTGGCTCTAGATAAACACAAATAAAACGAGGAGAGTTATGCAATCTGTGAAGGATATTCCAGCTCATTAATCAAGTGAATGCTGACAGGACCTTTCATACCACGAAAGCCAAAGCACCCTTTCATGTTGGAAGGACAAGAATAACTAACAGTGAAGCAATTCCACCACAAGGACAACATGAAATGATTTCTAAAACCCTCAAGTTCGCCCCCAAAAGCAGAGCCAGCTGCCCTGGATGTTGTTTACTTTCCGTGTTGCTCCCTCTGGGATTACACGCCATCAGCATGTGATGGTCTTTCTCGGGATTTGGACAAATGAAGTCTGCTGATTACTAAATATTTATAAACACTTGGCCAGCACCAGACAATCAGAGGTTTTGTTCAACCATAATTCCCCCGTAACACTTATCCCTTATGTATTAATATGTGTATAAACCCTTCAGGTTTGGGACTTTAAAAGAAGTAAGACTTGCAGCATGTGATACCAAGAGGTAGGTCTCCTGATACAAAGCCAGATTTGCTTAACACCCTTTTACTGCTGCTCAAGCAAGCATGTGATTTGTACAGAACATTAATTCAAATGAACCGACATGTCAGGCCACACCATACGTCCAGCCAGGCTGAGGACACGTGTTAGCCAACACGAAGAGGTTAACGCATCAGTGTGGTCATATGTGGGCAGCGTTAGCTTTACAAAGCAATCCTGATGAGGACACTGCATAAATGTCCCATAACAAAAAATGGCATTGGGTTTCAGAAACCAAAGACTCCCAAACCTCTGAATTAAATCAGAATTCATTGTGCCATGAAGCAGAGGTATCTTCAGTTAAAGACTCTCTATTGACCCATCCTCTCAATGTAGGTAGCTGGCTGGCAGCTGGCGTTGTACTTTGATGGCAAAGTACCTGAAATTAGTTTTAGTTTCAGAACTATAACAAACAGTATTATGTCTGGGGAAAACCTGGGGACACCGAATGCTTGCACTGCGTAAAAGCTACGCTACTTGAAATACAACAGTGCTGCTTGCGCTCTGTCCTTATTTTAAGACATCAGTAGTTGTTTATGCAGAGAGAACAGCTATTTTTAATACTCCTGTAAGTGCCATGAGTCCCAAAGGCAGCTTGCTCTGTTAAGGGCAGTTTTGCTCATGATGAAACAGAGCTATGGACAGTGTATCTGTATGAGTAGGATAACAGAGCCAAACCCCTCCCTAGCATGACTCCAGGGAAGAGTTCAGTTCATGATGTTTAAAGCTGTTATTTGAGGACACAAGTCAAAGTGGCTGCAAAGTGCCAGGAGAGCCTCCACGAGCACTCACGGCTGAGCAACCTTTGCTCCGGCTCTGCTGCAGAACACTGAGGCAGGATGAAGGGAAGGGTAAGTGCTGGACCAAGGATTTGTTCTCTAGCCCTAACATGTCCCTGTAGGGACATTGCCCCTCCAACCCATGATGGCTGATTTGCCATAAAGCCCCTCACTGTGTAACTGCTGTGTCATTACCCATGGAAAGCTCTGGAGTCCCCCAAGGTCCTGGAGGCCCCACTCATTCTTTGACAACCTCTTTTCCAACTTCCAGCTGTATTTCCTTCAGTCTCCTGAAGTGGACACGCCACCTGGGGCCCCAAGGAGACAACCTGGCCCATAAACCTGAGCGTGACAGGAGCAGAAGCTCCTGGGGCAGCAAAACAACCCCGTGGCCACATCAGGAGGCTACTAAGATCATGGTTGCCCCCAGGTGCAAGAGGACCTGTGAGCAAAATCACTGCACAGAACTGACGATGAACATGGTGCTTCTGAAGTCCTGGGACAGTAACTCTATTTCAGGGGCAGCACTGTGGATCTGTGCTTCTTAGGGAGGCCTTGAGGAGATCTCTGAACATCCTCTCATGCCAGCCACTCATTTGGAGTCAAGGCCCTCAGTCCCAAAATCAGAGTACAAAGGAGTGAGAGTCCCTTCTACTGCAACTTGCCTCTAAGTTGCCCTAAAATATCCAAAGGAACCATTTAACAAACTTCTTCCAACTCCCTCCATCTTTACAAGGGAGGAGGTCACCTGGGAAAGTGTCTGTCGCTTGACATGGAAACAGTGCTCACGGCATGGTAAAAACAACTGCTCTTACAGCCTGCGTCCCATCTCTCACACCGGCCACCAGTGCCCTTTGCTCACCCAAGATCCAATCTGCCCTTTGTATTTTGGCTCTTGTGTTACAAATTTTAGCACAGTTCATAAGATTCTTTTTTTTTTTCTAAACCTAATGTGTGCCAAATACCTTCAGCATGAACATCATTCCTGCTGGGGCTAGTGGCTGACGCCTCTCTTTATAAATAGAGAAGTAGGTGCAAGTTGAACAGGGCCCAAACTGGACTTTAAACATGCTGAAAAAGCCAAGCTGGGGCAGCAACTGATTCTACTCTGAGCTGATAGCCTGAGCAAGCCAAAAAATCCCAAAATTCTTCCTAAGCTATTTGCAGATCCTTTGGATTTAAGAGGACATCAGCTTCCTCTGATGCTGTATTTTGTCCCCTATATTAACACACAGAGATTTGAGGTCATGCCCGTTCAGAAATCAGGTTATGCAAGATAATTTAAAACTTGAAAAATTAGAGAGAAATGGGAATAAGAAGCTTAGGCCTGATGAAATCCAGGCATCTGGCAAAACAGTTCCCTCAGAGACTGCAGAGGGAAATGATGTAACCGAGATGACCTGAGAAACCTACAGTGCAGGACAACACTCACCACCTCTGTCACTTTGATGGCCGAGGTCAATGCCTTGCATCGTTGTCAGACTGACAAGAGATGTGTTATAGATTCACAAGATGTACAGCAAATACTGACAGCTGGGGAAGAGGGGGAGGCAACCACAAAAGGGGTGATTTGTCACTGTTTCTGCTGTAAATCCCTGCTCTAAGGGCAGCTGAAGTGACTTGTTTCTGCTTTCCTGCCACATTCAGAGAACCCCAACTAAGAAGGAAACAAGTTTTCTTCCAAACAAGGAGTTGCGTTGGGCTTTTCAGGCTCCCTCTATGCTCTAGGATGAATGCAGGTACACATCTGATGTCTTCCTCCAGAACCTCCAGACCTACCAGTCCCTCTCAAGATGGGTGAGAACCAGCAGTGAATGCCAGTCAAACTGACACCCAAGAGCAACTTTCTTTTCCTATCTAACATTCCCCACTGGGCTTGCATACAATCTCAAGCCTGACCTCTGGCATGCCACCAAAGCACTCAAAAGACACCATGAAGAGAGGGTACTTACTCCCAAAACTCTGTGACAGGAGAGGTGAAGTTAGTGGCATTCAGTGATATCCAGAGTGTCTTGTTCTTCCTGAGAGTGTCTTCCACGCAGGCTGGTGTGTTCCACTTCTGGTGGCAGTGTGCCCATGGCAGGACACTCTGGAACGACTGGAACAGATAGTAGAGTCCCCAGGCCAGGATCACGATGTAGTACACATTCAGAAGGGACACAATCACTATGGAAGCATAACCAATTCCTGGCGAGAGGAGGAGAGAAAAGAAATACATGCGGACGTGACAGCCGCTTCTTGCTAGGGCACCTCGTGATCTTGTGGAGCTGGTGCTATTCCCATTGCATCATGGACTTGATGTATCCTGTTCTACCACACTGCTGATGGAAACTCAACTCAACTGAATCGAACTGAACTCACCTCAACTCAACTCAATCACACACAAGCACAGACCTGCCACCATCTCTGACTAGCACTGACACTTAAGGATGAGTTTCTGGCTATGGTTTGCTGACACTGGAGAGAAGGTCTGCAGGATGCCTACCCAATTCAGCACTACTCCATTACTACTGGAATAGTCTACTAAGACAATTTCAAGTCTTAGTAGAAGGAATTCAAGGCATCACGCTTTGCTTATTTGGAGCTACATCATCTCACTTCTTAGGTACCTACGTGGTCAACCTCATTCTCACCACACTGATTCCCAGGCCAGCTTCCTTGGAGGCAGCTCAGCTGGGCAGCCCCTGCACCACTCACACTTACGGACAGGCTCAGCTCAGCCTATGTGCAAAGGAAAACAACAAAAAAGACAGTTCTGGAATGAGCTGAAAAGGAAGATTCCAAAGATATCAATGCGAAAGCTGTTGCTTCCGCCCCAACTTCACTTGCGCAAGGGAAGCATGATACGTGTAGCTGCTATGGTTAATTATATCAATGTTTAACTCTGCTTACAAAGTTTGCCACTTAGGAATAACCAGGGGAAAAAAACAGATTTCCTTTAAAATCTTAGAGCAGTCTCTTAGAAGAGGACGAAAAGCCTATGAGGTTCCCTTTACCATCACTCTGATGGCCACCCCAGCACTGGGATACTCGCCTCATGTTTTACTGTTTCAAACCTTACTCCAGCAGGAATTTTACCCCGAGATTATCTTTATGCCAGGTAAAAGCAAGCAGAGCAAGTGCAATTTATTCTGTAGAGCTGCATTTCATGCAGGATATACAGCTAGTCACATTATCAGAGCTGCAAATTCTCTTCATGGATGCCTAGGAGATTGCTGTTTAAACAAGGAACATTCCTTTCTCCTCCTCAAAAATAAAGTGGGAGGAGGAGGAAGAAAATGGAGCTAAAGTAGCACAATTACATCAACTTCAGCAGCGTTTTGAGCATTAGGTGGGAGTGTGAGCCACGGAGAAAGCCCTCACTTCAGCTCGGGGTGACATGAGGGGACAGAGATGCCTGAAACAGCAGTGGTGGGAGTGCAGGAGACACGTCAGTGTGAAGTGCCCACTCTTTCCAAATGGGATTTGAGGAGTGCTGCTGTGTTTAGTGCAATTATTCCAAATGACTCTGCCTGCGCTGTCCGGCTGTGCAGGGTAATCTACACACAAGAGAGGCATCTTCAGTAATGTTCCTAACCTGTCTCTCATTTTTCACCCTAGTTAACTTCCAGAGCAGCATTCCTACAATTCCTGTGAGCAGCCAGCGGTTCTTCACTCACTGGCAAAGGTTCTTCAATACCATCAGACCAACATGCCTGTTTATGCACGTTCAGTTAGGACAAAAGTCCTGTTCCTCAATCCTACCAACAAATGCTGCCCAGGTTTTGGCTGTATCAGCAGCAGAAGGATGACGCCAATGACAAGGTTTCACTTGGCAGAAGGATTTTGATTTCCAGACCAGTATAATACTTTGAAGATACTTTCATGAATGCCATCCAGCCTCCCCAGCCAACACTTTCTCTGATACGTGTGAACAAAACATGCATTTGCCTTTTTAAGGCACAATAGACAATTTCTTTCCTGCTTATCAGCAGTTCTGCCAGTTAACAAGTTGATAACATCAGAATCAATACCTTACTTTGTCCTTCAGACTCTCTGACTTCTCCCTTTCCAGGAACCAATACCATACCCTCAATTACTACAGCAAATAGCTGAATTAATGGATATGAGGGGAAAAGCATCGCTGTACATGGTTTAGAGAGGTGTCTTGAAGCAGGAAAACATAACAGGATATACTAACCAGTGAAAATAGGGCAGATCTTTTCCCAGCATGTGATTCCACCTTCAGAGGTATACTGTCCTAGCACCACCTCCAGGAAAAACACGGGAAGACCTCCCCCAAACAGGAAAATGAAATAAGGTATAAGAAATGCACCTGTTGAGAAAATATGATACAGAAAATGGGGATGAAATAAGAGAACTTACACAAGATCAGCTAAAAACTGGTAAGAGGCATATATAAACAAAGGAACATTTCATACTTTAATATCAGTATATAATGATCTCATTCTGGGGTATTTTGTTCACATTCTCTGCGAGAGGAATGGGTGTATATGTCTGGAAAGGGCATTTTCTCACCTTTGTGAAGGGAAAATCTGCTGTAACTATGAGGTTAGGCACACAGCAGTTTCACGGGGCTCAGAATGCCCTTGTTGTGACAGCCACTGGCCTGAAATCCTACTGGTCTGTATCAACAGCCTATCTGTAGGTTAAAACTCAGGCTCGGCAGCAGCAGAAGTAACAGAGCAGAGAGGGTTCAGCAGTGCCACATCTGAAATTGCTTTTGGTTTTCCCTAATTAATTTTTAACAAAAACCATTAAGTAATCACTGAATCAACTGGCTTGGAAAAGACCTTTAAGATCATCAACCGTTCCCCAGCACTGCCAAGGCCACCACTAACGCATGGCACTGAGGGCCGCGTCTACATGATTTGTGAATGCTTCCAGGGACAGTGATCCCACCACTGCCCTGGGCAGCCTGCTCCAACGCCTGAGCACCCTTTGGGGAAGGAATTGTTCCTCATCTCCAATGCACAGCTCTGGTGCAGCCTCTCCTGAAGACTGGTGAAAAAGGCAGGAAACAGATGTGGGAATGCTGAAGGATAAGGCGGATGGACTGATTCCTGAGAATGAAATCAAGGAATACTCACCTCCGCCGTTCTTGTAGCAGAGATACGGGAACCGCCAGACATTGCCTAAGCCAATGAAGCCCCCAGCCACGGACAGCAGGAAGTCGATCTTGCTTGCCCACTTCTCCCTCTGGGGTGGCTTTCCTTCGGCCTCATCCTCAGGCCGTGTCCCTGGGCTTTTGCCAGGGGAGGGTTTGAGGATATCCTTGTGGAAGTCTTTCAAGCACTGAAGCTTTTCCTTTGTTGCCATATTTCTGCTTTCTACATAGAGAAGAAGATAAAAAATACCCTTGTTTTGTTAAACAGCATTTACTGGGAGAGCTCTAACACTGCAAGAACTGTCCAACCAACCTCATTCCATAAAAACCAGTGCTGTTTATCAAGCTGAGATATGAAAAGACATTCTGCTGCCTTCACTCACCAGGAGAGACAAACCACCCCTGGACTCTGTGGTCACCTCTTTGCTGCCAGTGCAATGTAGGTGATAGCAAAGGTTTGACACTGCTGCCTACCTGCTGCCTGCAGACAAAAGGTGCATAAAGGCTGCACGCTGCATCGGCACCTGGTGCTACTGAGCACACTCATGCTTCTTCTGTGCCCATCATAAAGTACAAATCACTGCATCTGATTCCTTCTCAAACATTTAAGTGAAATACAGCAGAACAGTAAATCTCACCTTTCCAGATAAAACCCATTCCTCTAGTTCCCAATAACCTGAACCATCCTGTATCATTTATTGCCTGCAATTTCCTTTCCCTGAAGTATTATAAAGCTTTCAGAAAACTATACATTCATAAAAACTGGAATGGAAAGCCATTTGTTCTAATCAACCTGCAGGAACTGAAGGAATCTCTGCAGTTTATTCCATTTTCATAACTGCACTCTTTTCCCTTGACATCAATAAAGGGACAAAAATAAACCTTTATATTCAATTATTGTCTTCTATACACTATGCAATTGAACTGTTTGCCAAGAATGATGGATCCTTAGTTAATTAAGAAGTGGCTGGCACGAGTCACCTGATGCAAACCCCAAAGCATATTAAATCAAAGCTGGTTTTATAATTTATATCTAATTCATGATGTTCAAAAATCACAGACTGTGTAAAAATAATAAGTGAAAGGACTGCTCTAACAAGTGCTTTTTTACCCAGCATTTCCTAATGAAAACAAACCAGGAATAACTCGTAGCTTTTGTTAACTCAGACCTCAGGCACATAAGGCCAATGCTTTCCCCGCTTAACTCCAGCGACTTTAGCTGGATCTGACCAGTTACTTTTTGCACAGTGTTTTGCTACCGAAAAGCAAGAGGAACCTTCACCAGAACCAAGCAAACAGCAAGTTCATTCCAGACCACAACCATTCCCTACTTGTACGTGTCGTTACGGGTGCACAGTCATAAAAACATCGTGCTACAGATTACCCCATTTGATAGCTGCCAGCCTCCCTTGGGCCTGCTTGCTGGGTTTGCTCTCTAACCTGGTTGAGCTTGTGGCAGTGACCTGAAACCTGCGTGGACATTAGCTCTGCAGGAAGTTTTCAATCTAAACCTGATTTTGAGATAGATATGCATCACTGTACCCACAGCTCTTGCCATCCGCCACGGAAAGCTTCAGAAGGCTAACGTTGCTACCAGACACAGCAGCTTCACATTCATCCCACTGACATACTGGTGGCCTCTGCAAAGCACGTATTGAGACCGCAATCACCTAGCAGCCCATGACCTAAAAAGGGACCACAATTTTCACTGTGCTTATCATTATGACTTTCTGCTCTATATAGAACAGGCCACTTGCTGGCTGCACAGAGGTGATGTGAGCAACTGCAATACCCCCCGGCCAACAGCAGAGAGAGCTCATAGGAGGAGAAAGTTAATCACAGGGTGATAGATCATCACCACCTCCTAAAGTATCTCCTGTTGGCTGCTGTTATGGTATGAGACGAAGCAGCGTAATTACTGAATAAATATGGTAGGCCCAGCTCTATAGCAGCCTTCAAGCATGTAGTTGCTCTGGGGAACTAATTCACAATAGCTACCCTGTGCTCCTAGCATCACGCATGGAGATGCACGGAGTTGCATCCAAAAGGGATTCACAGTAGCCTTAAATCCCCCTGGGACATTCACATCTCACTCCAAGCCCCAAACAGGCATCACCCTGCATCATCCCCTGTCATCTCTTGAGGGAGAAGAAAAAGGAAGTAGATGCAACTGCTTTTCTTCAAAGAGTACCTACAAGGTGGCTGATGTGTTGCTCTCACTACAACCAGGCATGGAGAAAGCCCAATTTCACTTTCTTTTGCCATTCGTGCTGCTCGAATCCATATCTTTATCTTGCAAGAGGATGTCATAACCATCAGGCAACAGGCTATTCTGGGCTGAGGTATGAAGGGCATTCAGACCGTCACTCATGGAAGCTGTTCATCACAGGTGTTATTGAAACACTTCTCAACAGAGGAGGAAAGAGTGCAAAGGGGAGAGTAACTCACACCTACAGCTTAGGGTAGGCTCTTGTTGTCAGATGATTTTGCAGTGAACTGCTGGGACAGCCATAAACCTGCTTAACAGGGCACAGAGATACACAGATTTACAGATCCCTGCAGGATTACGGTTGGAAATGGGAGCTTAACTGCTCCCTGTGGGGACTGATACTGGAAATACCCCAAAACAGCACACGGGGCACGCGGGCTACCTTTGTGTCAGAAACCCGAGGGCACCTAAAGGCATTGGTCACCTCCAGGACTAAAAACCCTTCCAGGACTGCAGCTTTTTACAACCCGCTTTCATCCTGCGACACAGAGCTCTTTCTCTCCCCGCCAGCTCTAATCTTCTTGCCTGCGGATTTACCCTGACCCAAGTGTGACTCAGTTCCACCCCGGCTCTGCAAGCCTGACCGATTGATTGCATTCTGTAAACCCTAACAAGGGGGCAAGGTGATCACCCCGAGGCTTGTCCTAATTACCAGCACGCACAGTGTGAAATGGTGCCTTTTCAGACTCCTACTCCATCACTGCGTGGGGCTGCATGTTAAAAAGGGATTTCTAATTTGCCTTAAGACACCCCCAAATTAATGGCCATGCTTGAAAACCTAATTACGGAGTGTAAATGTGGTCCCTGCCTTAGCTGAAGTGTGAAGATCACACAATCCCAGCCTGGTTTGGGTTGGAAGGGATATAAAGCTCATCCAGTTCCAACCCTCTTCCAAGGGCAGGGACCCCTTCCACTAGAGCAGCTTGCTCCAAGCCCCTGCGTCCACCCTGGCCTTGAACACCGCCAGGGATGGGGCAACCACAAGTTCAAGGTCAATTGTTATCTTGAATCATGATCTTTCCTTTAGCCCACAAACTGCAAATCCTCAAGGTCATGCTTGCTTTTGGGGTGGCCGTTTCACCACATGGGTGCCAGGAGATGGCCCACCACTACTTCACTGCAAGCCACCAGCTCTCACTACTGGGGCCCAGTACAGTAACTACCCAAGGCCTGTAGAAAATCAGTTACAGCCCAGCTTCACTGTGTGTCCCTTATCTAGTCTTGCTGAAGTCCCAGTTGTGCTCCAAGGAGCGGCCGCTGTGGCTGGCAGGCACGTACCGTCCACCAGTACCATAGGAATTGTTGCTAAGTGGCCACCTGGGACTGCGGTCCCAGCCCATGTCACGTTCAAGGGATGTCGGATTTATCCCCCTTTGCTGCCAGCCATTGGTGTCCACCCAGCCATTCCCAATTACAGGAACTGCCTACAAAGGCTGCAAGGGTGGGGGGTATGGGCGATTCTCCTTGGTGAAGAAAAGCCAAGAAAATAAAGTTTGTTTAGTGAAAGGCATTGTCTTTTTCCTTAATGGGGTTGGAGTTTCATTTCCTTTAGTTATGTCCCACTGGGTGAGGTTAAAATGGCTCTTAAGGGAAATAGTCTGACAGAGATGCTGAAACAATATGTTGTCACCGCCCAGGTCAGAACCAGAGAATAATAGGTTATTTTTACTGTATCACTTAGCGGGGATGGTATCCGAGATCTAAGTCCATCTGATTCCCCCAAGGAAATATATTGTAAGAAAATGCTCTTACAACCACATAGTCCAAAAGGAGCGATCCAAGTCTGCCGCCCGGAGACACACGTCTGCCTTTCCAGGAGCCACATCTGCCTGTGAGAGTACCCCCTCCAGGAAGCTTCGGATGGCCCCAGGAAGCTCTGGCTTCATCTGATGAACTTAATAAGGATAAATAAAAAGCAGCAGTCCAGCCTGCTGTTTACAGCATGCTACCAGGCTGAGTGCAGCCAAACTCACAGAGCCTGATCCAAAAGCTAGGGAAGAAAGGATGCAGACTGCACCAGGCATAGGATGTGCTCTCACATACACTGGTACAAACCCCTATTAGCTGAAGATCATGGAATGGTTTGGGTTGGATAGGACTTTAAGGCTCATTCCATTCCAACCCCTGCCATGAGCAGGGACACTTTCCACTAGAGCAGCTTGCTCCAAGCCCCTGTGTCCAACCTGGCCTTGAACACT